>JAPVCE010000009.1:0-140606 GCA_029606265.1 Paecilomyces dactylethromorphus
ACTCCGTACATTGGTTGTGGGCATGGATTTGGTTCTCGAAGGGAAAGGTGTCAGGGGGGTATGGTAGTAGCTACCATACCCCCCTGTCACCTCTGTGGGTCTTTTAGAATTTATGCAAGTCTATTGGACCACGTAGTATTGGTGCGGATGGCTCTTGTCTCTCCTCGAAGTCTCCTAATAGACAATATATTGATCAGATTCTTATAGTTTAGGTAGTATACAAAGATGAGAACTTATCATATTGACATATAATAAGTTACTATACAAATAATAAAAATAATTTATTCTCCTACTAATTGTCTCATTTTAATTTTTCATTGAGATCTTTATTTTAGGCTCTTACAAGTAGAACAAGGCTATGCGTAAACAGATTCTGGAAAATTTTAGTCCGTCATCTTTTTTAAATAATTTCTTAGAGTAAACTTGGTATTTTATACTTTGAGCACATTTCTCTCTAATGCATCTCTATATAGAGATGTGTCTGGCTCCGGGGAGGGTCTAATATCTCTTCTATTAACATGGAATAAAAACAAATGTTCCGGGTCGGCAGATACCCATCCTGCCATCAGGGATATCTCCTTTGAGGACAAGCGGGGAAGTGCAGTGTGGTAATCATTAATTAGTTAGGATATCCTTGCACTGCTGTGGTTTATAGAGTGATACATTAACAGGACGAGACGAAGCTAACGTTTGTGGAGGACCGGATGATACGGTTCCTGTGAACTCCTTTCAATTGCTAGGGAGAATAAATCATTGATCTATTTGAAATGCTCATTCTACAATTTTAGATACTCTAGTTGTTTATTGGATTAAGTTTAGCATGATCTAGATCATCAAGGATGATAGACAGCTCTCCGACAAGCTGTATTTTCAGAGTTTCATTTCCTGTTGGTCTAAGAGAGAAGACTTGTATTATATGTACAGGCACGATAATATGGTTATATGAATCATATAGGTCCTCATCTTCCTAATGCACAAGGGAAACAGAAAAGATAGTGAGAAAAAATTAGATACTGCATGACAATTAGTCTATAGTTGGCGATCCTTCCCTCAATTAACACCTCTATCCAACCAATTGGCTATGCCAGCACGTATGTGGCGTTATAGGATCTACTCGTTCCTGGAATTATTGCGACATAGGCTCCCTGGTTCACTAGAACATATGTTTACCTTTATTTATATAGCATATTCTATGGTGGCATTGCTCTCAGAAAGTGTGCCTGCGTTCGAAGAGACATGGATAGAGTGCCTTGGCGACCTAGCAAGATATCGAATGGCTGTGGAAGAAGTGGATATGCGCTTATCTGGTGTCACACGCTGTTATATCATAAAGTCGTTGATATAAATTCTGACGTCGGAATTTAGAGTCCCATCTTCTATCCAGTAGAGAGGAACCATGATGACAAATGAAGATGTATCATCATATGTCTAAACACGTTGACAGAGGCCCAGGTCTGACTCCGGTCTGTATACGTGTACATGTATATGCACATATACCTCATCACTGCTCGATGATTTCCCCTTAATTCTCATTCGATCCTTTGGGTTATCCCCGTTTGGTGCTTTCCCATTTCCCCTTTTCGAGTCTCTCGGCGATTGTTATCTCGTTGGATCTGATCTCATACAAGGAACGCATCAACATCAATTGGTTTTCGGAAGGGACAACAGAGGTTGATTGGTTCGTGGTGGAGGTGGAAGGGGTTACGACTTGATTCTGCACCCTGTTTGATATATAGATTAGATAAATGCCCAATTAGTAGTGTAGATAGGGGCGTTGTTTTATTTACTCTGCTGAGGAGGACGAAGGATTGGCTGCAGTCGAGGATGCTACTTCCTTTAAAGGCATAATGACAGTCTTCTAAAGAAGAAGGAAAAATCACATGGAAATAAAGCTTCTGCGATATGATATGAATATAATGGATTTAAGCCCGATGGATTTCTTTGATCGATACTCTTTCACTTTCTCATGAAAAGATTGCCCCCTTTTATATCTTATGTACTGCATCTTGTCCGCGTTGAATACTGGGGTGATGCCAAGACCTTCATAGTGCTGTTCCAATACCGCGCCACAGGCCGATGGTCAGATCAAAGCACAAGGCTGAAATAGATTAACGGCACTGTAGACACAAATGGAATGGTCGCTACTGCTACTACGGTTGGCGCCCCAATAAACAGGCCCACAAGCCGTGGGTGCAATCCGCTGCACCCTGCAACAGATTGCACCCTGTAGCATCTTTTTGACGGAACGACCCGACGGAGCCGACCCCGGCGCTAGACTGTTTTGCCCTTGCCGCCGCAGATCTGACGGATTTCGCCATCTATCCGTACCCCGTAGACCCGAAACGCGATCACCAGTAGAACGATCATGGAAACGACGATCTAAGCGCTGGAAAGCCCACCAAGGGATCCACTACAGTAGTGTTGGATCGATCTGCAGCAATCCATCAGGAGAACCAGGCCCGTTATAGAAAATCAGCAAATACTCAGAATTAGCTGTTTCTGGATTACGAGACCTGTTTTGTATATTATGGATACAACATCTTACCATCTGCACTTGTCTTATCAGTATGTTTTCCGAGAAACATTGCGAAGTCGTGCATTCCGAAAACAAACAAAAGTGCAAATTTACCAAATTTGCTAGAACAGGACTCGATCAAAATTTGAGGGTGTATGTCCTTGCCACAGAGTAAGACTTGAGAATGATAGCTATAGTAATGGACCCATCTAGCTTCGGAAATAGTCGCACTGATGCAACGAGTGGCGATAGGTTGAAAGAAAAGGCACGGGGATATGCACGTACACACTAAAAACCGCGCTCATAGGACTCCGACATCGCATAAATAATTGTACTTTAGGGCTGACTGCTAGGGTCGTTAAACTGGTTCATATTAGGAATCAACCTCCGACATCCATGGAACACAGGTAATCTTGCATTAGCGCTGATGAGGATGAAAATTAGCGACGGACCTTTCCGTTAGAAAATTGTTACTGCCGAATTCTGGCATACTGGTCAAATACGAGGCAACGCGTCGTCTTTCCTCCGCCTTTGCAGTGGTCGGTAATGGTCGGTAGCGGCTCCCAACCGACGTATTCATCTGATTAGACCCACAATCATATTCCAGTAGACATTAGAGTCGAGACATGGGGGGTAGAGGCATTCATTTTTCCTCTCCATCGCTTTATGGTTAGATCCCCTCAACGTTGCCTTTGTCAGTAGGATGTACAACCAGTAACTACTCTTTTTTTAAACAACGTGCTGACAAAATGACTGTATTTGAAGTTGCTGCCTTCAGTCATGACTACAGAGTCCTCTAAAGAAGGAAAAAGTACGTGTGGATAAAGGGCGCCGATAAGATTATGATAGGTTACGAATAGAATAGGCTTGAGATTGATGCTTTCTCGTGGTTAATCGGATGCTTGCTGTCTTACGTTCTTACTCACTACATAGGTTGCGACTAAATCCCGGTAACAAGATAAATCCATCGATACCCTATCACCTTACGCCCTGCGCTAGATGCAGGATCCGGAAAATCAGCCTTAAAATGACATCTTGGCCGACCATGGGTGTGTAACATGATTAGAAGTCTGTTCCATCTAACTCTTTTTGGCTTGCCGACGTTGGGACAGAAAGCCACATTCTGCTGCGGATGCTGTTAGGCACGCAAGCCTATCAACGTGCTCGCGCCACATACACCTGCCGACTGCATAATTGGTTAGAGTATTTCCCCTGTTCGTCTTGCCGGCGCCCCACAGTCTATTGTCAACAGACTGATCAAGAGAGCTAAGTTACTGTTGCAGATCTATGATGCCATCCGACCGGCTCCTATCCGTGGAGCTATGCTGACATCTCTTCTATTGGATACGCAGGGTCAAGAATAGAGTAAGACAATCTCCAAGGTTGGGAATTCTGTAGGGGTTGATGCCTGGCGACGGCCCGTCCGGCTCCTCATGTTCCTGATGAACTCAAGAGTCGAGACAAGGCAACGAGATCATTTACAAAATGGGTAAGAGCTGCGCATCGATTCGTTGCCTTCTTTTCACAATCTCGCACGGGACACCTTTAGCACCTATTTGTCATTCAGAGGTTTCCTACGTGGCTATCAGGGGTCTCACCGACCGTTCTCAGCAAGACGCCACATTTGGACCTTGTTGCCCCGTCAGGCTAAGAGTAACATATACGTACATGTATTTCCATCTCCCAGAAAGATAGACTCAGATCAATTGCTGCGTTGCTTTACTCTTCTTTCTATCACTTGGCTTTCTAAGCTTACATGTGCATACTATGGCTGCATTCAACCAAGATTCTCCTACCGGCTTCATCTGGGATCCCCATCTTGCCGATATGTTGAGCTTATACCAGAGCAATGGGCAAATGACTCCCATAACTCCTGGAGGTTCATTAGCACTATCTGTCAACTCTCAAGATATGGAGACGCCTGGGGCGCAGGTTGACAATATAAGCGAGACAGAACGCGACGCAAGGATACGTGAACTGGACGCTAAGATCAAAGAAATGGAACGCGAGCGGGACCAACTCAGACAGAATCCCCGATTTTCCGGAGAGATAGGCCCACAAACTCAGATGTTACATCTAGAGCCAGCCGCTATCCACGTTGGATGTCAGTTGCACACTAACAACTCCAGATCTCAGTGGGTCGACCAGCAAATGGATTTGACTCTGCACAATTCTTTCTCGTCCTTTTCTTATGATCCATCTCGTGCAAGCTATGCACCTGCATACGAGCTGAATTTATCGGAAATAAATTCTTCTGAGCAAGAAGTTCCGGCAAGTTCAGTCAGTGCGGTCGTCTCAGGATTTCCTCGTGAAATGGAACGGTCCATACTTGATGCCAATACTTATTTGCTCAGTGATACAAACCCACCCGAGATTGCTGCAGTAAGACACATAGTGATGCCGGACTCTCACATTGTACCAGATATTCTGCAAAAAGATGTTTCTCTGACTCCTGCCCATGACTTGACTATGGGCCAAAATGCGATGCCGCCGAAGATGATTCAGATGACAGAGGATCGACATGACAGTGTCGATAGCTTGCGTGAAAGATATAGGACTCAGGCCAACATCTCGGGTTTTATGTGCTTTGATAAGAACATGTCGCCCAAGGAAGCCAAAAGGACTCGCACAGACGAACAGAAGAAAACAATACGGGCTGTGAGAAAAATGGGTGCATGTTTCCGATGTCGGATGTTGAAAAAAAAGGTACTATTTGCATAGTAATTTCGGTTTGCTGGTATGCTTATAATTATTCTTGTCTATAGTGTTCTCCTGAGAAATATTGCGAAAACTGTCAAAAAGCAGCGCAAGCAAATCACATGGGACCCGGTCCTTCTATCTGTGTGAGAGTCTCTCTTACAGAATGTAATTTTTTCTATCATGGTATGTTATGGAATATATAATTAACACGGGCGAACGTATATACTGATCTTGGGTCCTAGGACTCCGCACCTTTTCCGCTTTCGACAATTCCAGATACGACAAACTCTATACAAACAGAACCCGAAATTCCACTAAAAGAAACTCTTACGCAGAAATAGCAGGACATGTAAAGCCGTCAATTAGCCCAATGATTAGACTATTAGCTTCCTGCCTCCTATACGAAATGCGATATATCAGTATAGCATCCTCAGAAATTGTGTGTTTATCGGTGACGGGAACATCAGCACTTGAGATTGTCGAATGCTTCATGGATCCTCGCAAGCTGAACAATATGCCACCATTTGATCGCATGTTATTGATACTGGACATAATTTTGACCATTAGATGTGTTTACCTGCTACAAGACATAGTCTATTGGGAAGATCGAATGAAGAGCATGACGCAACAACTTTTAGGCAGGCTTCTGGCCTGTGCTGAACTCATTCTACCTAACAGCGACCGACCGTGGGACATACACAATACAAAAGAGAGCCCAATACTACAAATGGGGCGCTTATTCAATTTCTGGATATTTTATTGGATGCCGGGGGATATTATACCACGCCTCATCGAGGATAACTGGGACGCAGGGAGTTCTTTCCAACCATTTAAACAAGAAGAATTACTGAAATCAAGCCGACTATTCGCCTATTTGGAACGACCTGAGTATTCCACTGCATTTCATCGGATTATGAGAAAAATCATGGACATTTTCAAACTGGCTATGGAGCCCGAACTTGAGCATAATACAAGAGCCTCATCATAACAGCTACAAGCTTAATCCCTACATTGCTATGGCTTACTGGGCGACATATACTCACAGAATGAGACGAGGTCCCGCCTTGTGGAGGATTGGATGATACAGTTCGTTAGTGCTTCTACCCGTTGCTGGGGAGGATGAGGTGTTGATATCTCTAAGAAAGTCCTCGTGCAATTTTCAATGCTCTAACTGTTTATTCGTTCGACTCCAGTCGTTTCTAAAAGGTCACCAGGGATCACAGACCGCTCTCCGACAAGGCTGTATCTTTGGGGCTTCTTTCCCTGTTAACCTAGGAGAGAAGAATTCCATGTATAAGTATAGGCACATTAATATGATGATATAGATTATAGAGACCCTCGTCTTACGAAGGCGTAGAGAAAGAGAGAGAGAAAAAAAAGTAATAATAAAACACATTAAATAATCCATGCCCATTAGTCCATAATACCAATCCATCCTCTGACCGAACTCTTCTATCCAACCGATTGCAATATAGAGTCCCATATTCTATCCGGCAGGGAAAACCATGATGCCCCAATGAAGATGTATCATCGTGTATCTAGACACATTTCCGAAGGGGTCTCACGCATGATTCCGCTCTGTATGTATAGATGTACAGTCCCCGGAACGTCCTATGACCGACCGGCAATATTATTCTCGACACTTCCTAATTTCCTTCCGGCGCTTTGGTGTATTCCATCATTGTATTTTCCCATTTCTTCTTTTCGAGTCTTTCAGAGAGCGTCATCTCAGTTGGTTGGGTTTCATGTAGCCAGCGCTTCAACATAGATCGATCTTCAGAAGGGAGAGCTGAGACAGATTGACTCGTGATGGCGACGCGAGGGATTAGGCTTTGATTTTGTACTCTATTAGACATATAGGTTAGATAAATATTTAACTGTAGCATATATAAGATGGGGTTTCATTTACTCTGCTGAGAATAAAAGATTGATCTCGATTGAAAAAGCAGCAGTCTTTGGAGGCATAATTGAAAAGCCTTCTAAAGAGAGAAAAGTAACTCCAGATAAATTTAATAAGAATGTAATGACCGTAGGCTATGACCGTAGGCTTGATAATTTTCTTGATTGATACTTTTTCATTTTTCTCATGACAGGCTGCGCCCTTTTATGCCTTATGTACTGCATCTTGTCGGCGTCAAATATTAGAGTGACCCCAGGTCGTCCTCCATGGTGTTCTCCCGATATCACTACATGCAATGCACTAGTTGTGGCGCGAGATGAAAAGGCCTAGGGTTTCATTAGAGGCGATTTTAGAGGACACCCAAATTTTCCATTGCTGCTGCTTCGATAGGCATGCCAATAAACATGCGCAGAATACGTGGACGCTGATCACTCATGCTTCTGGTTTGGCCCTGGCAGACAACTTGCAGATGCAACATGTTCCTCGAGGAGATTTTTTTCTGCAAGTTTCGAGATGCGTCACAGTGGCGCGCAGCCAAGTAGCCTTTGGCTTTCGGTTACCCACTTCCCCCTTCCGAGGGTGAAATGGGGCAATTTGAGGATCTTTGGATTGGAGGGTGCCTTTTTTCTGGAAGACTTCCCGGGTCGCGGGTCTTTGACGCCCTGTTCCTGACTTGAAGCTAGCACAGGTCCAAAAATAACGGTAGAGCTGAAGACACCGAAGATCAAATTTTTCTTTCCGTAGTCACTAATCTTGATCATCATATGAGAACTAAATGAACCGGGCGCCTTCATTTTTGGTACCGAGGATTCACCATAGCGAAATAGCAAATGCCCCAAACTGGCTAATCCTGGATTGCATGCCTTGTGTATTTACATTACAGATGTAATAATATTTCGACAAGTCCTCGATCCTACTATATATTCTCTGAGGGCTTCGTGGCATTTTCTATTTGTCAATACGTCGCGGGGTTCGTTTCAACGGGAGTTCGTGAAAATTTGAGTGCACGTGGTCTCCCATGGAGCAGAATTTGCGAGCGGCAAACCATATCGCGCTGAAAGATCTAACGAAGAGTGATTGGGTAGTCGCTTCGCCCCGGAAAACATGTTTTGCATGCACGTTTGGCCCGCCAGGGCTGTGGTGGACCAGCGGTCGGGAAATCTCCAACATCCGGCAATCTTGCATTAGCGCTGACGCTTGGCGGTACCATCAACCCGAATTTTTACGGCCAACTCACTATCTCAGCTTTTGCAGTGGTTGATACAGACTTGACCGTCCTGTTTCATTTACCGGGTTCCGCTCATCATTTAGTAGGGTGGAAGGGGTGATGCATTCATTTTTTTTTTTGGTTTCCGTCACTACGTTAGACCCACTCAACACCGCTTCCTGTTGGTTCGGGGAACAACACCATGGACCATATTTTTGGCGACATGTGTGGATGAAAAGATCTTAACTGGGTTTCGGGCCGATAACCGTGCCAAATTCTGATCTGTTTCGATCGGCCGGATCTGATCCTACTCCCTGGCTCTGTTACTGAAACATTGTCCAGAGATTTAGGCAGAAGAGAACAAGAGAGAGGAAAAATCGGCGTATGTTTTGATGCGGTATGTCGGCAGGAAGGGTATGATTCGCATTGTAATCTCGTTTGGCTAGCCTGTTTACGATCATTCTTCTATAATCTTCCCCAGAGAAATATTGTGAAAGCTACCAAAAAGAAGCGCAAGCAAGTCGTATAAGATCCAGTCCTGCTATCTGTATGAGAGTCTCTTGCGGGATGAGCCATGGTAGGTATGTCGGCTGATACATGAATAATACCGAAAGTCATATACTAATTTAGGTTCCTAGGCCTTTGCCCCTTTGCCGGTTTGCTGTTGTTAATGACAAATCGCAGTTCAAATTCCGTCGCATATGATATTGAAACACCATCTTGCAGGGAAGGACAAACGTGTGAGTCACGACTGGGAGTCTCAAAGATACACTGGCTAAGAGGTATACAGCGTGCTTAGAAAATTTCAGGCCTATCTCTGTTTGTCTTGGTCATATTACTAGTGTGCATAAACCTTTCTCGGGGAAGCCTTTGGAATGTCGAAGATCAATCCCTTTTTTTTTTTCTTGGAGTGCGCCCGACACGTTGAACGTATCTCAAAAGCCACGGGGCCCTTGGCAGAAAAAAGATCACCCCTAGTGGACTTTAGTACCTGCATATGGTCCTGCATATCGTGCCTGCCGCCCAGGTCACCTCCGTGTCTCTGGCCTCTGAGTCTGAGGGCGCTGCACTTCCCGTCAGCCTCGACGGTACCGATCGCTCCGCTCCTTTCTCAGTAACTCCTGACCGCCACTGTGCCGCAGCTATCAGTAGCATCTCGTTTGGGCAATTTGGAAAACACGATGATTATTAATTATTTTTTATGTCCTTAACAAATGTCAATGCGGATCAGGCAGACAGTACAGTTGTGTGTAATCCATCCCCCTGATGCTGGTTGAAATGCTTTTTGTCTTATTGCTATCACACTGGAAGCTGCTATTAGGGCGCTCTTTTCAGGGCAGTTGGCCTACCGACCAAGGTTGGCATGGCGGTTCTGATTTATCTCTTGTAATCAGACAGCTGGCGATTGCGCAGTCTTCTTGGTTGACTGAAGCCTCCACTACCACCGTCGGCATCTCGTTTGGCGGCGACGGGAAGGAAACGTGCGGTGTGCTAATAATTACTGGCTCTCCTTCCATATCACTTTCCCATCACTTTCCTTTCCATGGATTGTGCCACATACTAAGATTACTTGGTGGGTGGGTGGGGGGGAAGGACGAGTGGTCGTTACATCTCTTTGGCTCGCATCATGACGCATGTGGATAAGACGATACGGCCATCCCGAGTGAAGCTTGAAAGGCGCTTGTTGAGGACGGGATGGTGAATTCTACCTTCTCATGGGCCAACTGGGGGAGCCGCTTGGGCAACGCCGTCTGAGAGGCTACCGAAACTCGACCTGAATCACGCGGAGGGGATTCCGGAAGTCTTTTCGTTGAAGTAGGCCCAATCATTTCTTACGTGGAAACCAGGGATCTCTCCCAAAGGCTCCACCCTTGGATATCCTCGTGCTTCCAGACGGAGAGCGCTAGCCGAACTTATGCGGAAGTGAGATCTCACATTCCGGGACCAGCAGCTATCTTCATACCAGCTATCCTATTGGCTACCAGGTCGATTTCTCCTTCCAAAAAAGCTCTACAGCTGATTTCGTCAGCGACATTCCAGGGGCAGAGAAAAAGCATGTGAAGAATAGGAGCAGATTAGTCAAAATCGCACATTTTGACTATCTCAACCTCTCATATATGGAAGGTAGTTGCAGGGAACCACATGTAACCTAGTCGATATGACGCAGTGGCACAATCGTCTTAAGGGTCCTCTAATATCCTGAGCAATGGTATGCCATAGGACAGCTTGATATCATTAGCTTATCACGTGGTTTTCACCATAAAAGTGTTCTGCTGGGGGAGGAAGACGCAATGAAGAGCATGACACAACGACTTTTAGGCACACTCCTAGCATGCACGGAACTCATCTTGCCAACAGCATCCCGCCTATGGGACACGCACAGTACAAAAGAGTATCCACAACTGCGACGGGACCGTTTATTGTATTTATTGATATTCAATTGGACAACGGAGGATATGATAGCACCACTCATTGAGTGTAATGATGGCCAAGGGAGAATTTGGGAATCCTTTGAATGGGATAAATGGGGTGGACTCTTAAAAGTAGGCCGAATATTCCTCTTTGGAACGTCCTAAGTATTTCGTGATACATGCGGATTATGGGAAAACTCGTGGGCCTTTGCGTACCGGTTTCTGGGTCTAAACTTGAGCGTGATATAGAAGTCTCACTATTATTATCGCTACCACCAGATTCACTATGCACCAGGTGCAATTGCGATCTCTTCTGTCAATGCGGTATTGATGAAGCTTTTGATAGGTCGATTGATTATGTTCCCATGTCACATCACTCTGAAGCAGTGGTGTCAACACCCTTGGAATTATAGATGCATCATATTATCCCTTCCGCTAGTTAGGAAATATTCTCACTCTTTTATACAGTATCTATAGCTAGATCTAATGTTGAATCCAATTTTATATTTCTGATTGTTTATGACAAATGTCGAAGAAGGAAATCTCAAGAGTTTCTTGTCGTATACAGACAGGCCGCCTGTCGGGTTTCTCCCACGCCTTCTAGCCCCACCCGCATAGATAAATATGTTGAGCTAGTTGCTAGAGAATTTAAGCTCAGTGAGCTTCTGCTCCAATAATATATATAATAAACAGATAGAATGTAAGAATTTATCTACAGGGAAATACCACATACTTGATAATTGTCAGCGCCAAAAGCTTTCCTACATATGACCTGTCAAATCACCTCTTTTATCTAGTTCTTTAATTACTAGTTGATTACTAGGAATCAGCTTCTTTATCTAATTAGGGGTTAAATATGTGTTTCCCCCTAGATTCAAGCTTCAAGCAGGCGATTAGCAGTTATCTAGATCACTTCAGATAGCGAATGACAGTTGCTATGTTTCCGTGCCCCAGGATTCGACAATAATAGAGATCACAGTGAGAACGACAAATGTTCAACTGGGTATTGTTGGGAAGATACAATCCTTCATTCACAATCTCGAATTGATTCAGTAAGGCATGTGAGGGTTGGTAAAGAAAACTATTTTTTATATTGAGATTCACTCGCCTCCATTATTGCAAGATTAGAACCGTACGTTGTCCTAAATATACATTCCTGGGTTTCCGGCCTCGTGAGAAAGGGTCTACATGTCGATAATAGGATATATAGATTCTTCTTCTCTTCCTCTTCCTCTTCCTCCTCTTCTTCTTACTAAGCTGTGGGGAACGTAGAAAAAGTAGTTATAAATGAAATTAAATACTCCATGCTCATTATTCAATAGCGACAATTCCTTTACTCAATGAAAAACACCGCACAACCAACTGCAATTTAAAATCACATCCCGTCTTCTATCCAGTAGAGAGAGGCTATGATCCATTATCGTATAGGGTGTGCTCATAAAACTTTTCCTAATTTCCATTTGATCCATTGGTACACCCTTGCATTGTATCTTCATATTTCCACCTTTGAAGTCTTTCAGCAAATATGGTTTCATTGGGCCGGGTCTCGTATAGCCAACGCGTTAACATTGATTGATTCTGAGAAGAAAGACCCGAGGTTGATTGTATTGTTATGGAGACGGTAGAAGCCAAGCTTTATATTGTATGTTAGCATATGTTCATCGGTATAGTGCCATATAGTGGAGTTCTAACCCTGCTGAGGAGGATGAAAGATTGACCTCGGTTGAAGCAGCAGCTTTTGGAGGCATGATTGTGAAGTTTTCTGAAGTCTTTTGAAAAAGAACGGAAAAATTATTTGTGAATAAACTTCTATGGTAGAATATGATATGATATGGATAAAGACGGCTCAGGCTTCTTGCTTTTCCATAATTGATCGAACAACCGTTCTTGACTTTCTTGGGACAGGTTGGTCATTTTATGGATTATGTGCTACATAATTGTCCACGCTGAATGCTAAGGACACAACGAAACCCCCCTGTCCTATAGTTCTCTTATTATGCACCATTCTATCCATATGACCAATAGGAAAGAGATTATGCGCGCTATCCCTCTGCATTATTATCGCTTCACATCCCAGTAGGGCATGCGAACAACACAAATACAACCTGACAAGGGCGTGCTTAGAAAGTTTCAGGTCTAACTCTGTTTGTCTTGGTGTATTGTAGCGTTACGAACTATATCTTGGGAAAGCCTTCCGGATGGTCTGCAAGATGTCGATCCTGTCAGTAGATCTAGTGTTTCTTTTTATAGTGGGTCTGACATCTCTTCTGTTAAACGTATTATAAAAGCCGTAGGCTCTCGAAAAAAGGTCCCTGCTAGCGGTACCTAGTAGAAGGACTGCCCCTTCCTGTTTGGTGCATACAGCTCAAGTCACCGTCGTGTCTCCGAGTTCCACCTTCAGCCCCAGTGGCGTCAACCTCCGGGCTCTGTTCTTAGTAAACCCCGAGCGCCACAAAGTCCACTGCCATTAACGGCATCTCATCTGGGCAATTGGAGAAATATAGTAACGATTGACTAGTTGTTCCCATCATTATACACGATGGCCCGCAAGTCGATATAAATTGATAGCACCAGACAAGGCCAAACTTAACAAAAAGAGATTAATGCTCCCTTGAAGCTCGGAAACGACTCATATTAGATTAGATGACTTGCACGTAGTATATCTCTCTGATGAGAGCCTGGATCCATTTTGTCTTACCACCTTTACACTGGAAGTTACCATTAGGGTATCCGTTTAACACAGTTGCCCTACCGATTCAAATCAGCAAACGGTATGATATGTCTCGGCTATCAAACAGCTGACGACAACAGCCTTCTCGCTTAACCAAAGTCTCCATTTGTCACCAGGAAGTTATCACGATTTGGTGACGGTCGCTGACAACCGGCGAGGTGCGGTGTGGTAACAAATACTAGTTCCCCTTCCATTCTCTTGAGCTGCGCCACATACCGACAAAATTACTGGGGTGTGGACGAGTAGTTCTTCCCATCCTACACTTCTATGGCCCACATGGTTACACAGATCGATCGGGCGGGCACAGCCGATCTCAGACAAAGAAAGGCTAAGCCTGGTCTGGAAAGGTGCTTGTCTCAGACTGGACGATGAATTTTTGTGTGCAGGTCTACCTGTCTGCTGGGACGACAGGGAAGAGCCACCTGAGAAATGCCTTATTCTAAAGAGGACTACACCAGAACCCGATTGTCAAATCAGGCTGTGGGTGGATTCTGGCACCCTGACTTTTTATTGGAGCGGGCGGACTCATCCTCCTACGTGGCCATGAGGCATCACAGACCACTCTTACTCATGCTGTCAGGCGGAGAGCGCCGGTCGAAGATTAGCGGATATATGCGAGACGATAGCGGAGGAATCCATGTCAGGTCGATTTCCCCCTTCCAAACTCGTTTAGGGCTGATCTTATCAGCGACCCCCTGAGGCGGAGAAAGGACATGAAGTGCTGTGGGAGCAGAAAATTACCTAATGCAGCTTTTCCTATTTCAACATCTTATACATGGGTGCGAGATACTTGCAGGGGGACTTTACGCAACAAGGTCGATACCATGCATTAGCACAATTCTCCTGAGACTCCTCGAATGCATCCTTGCCGGCTGAGAAATAATATGTTATGGGACAACCGCATATCATTAGTCCATCACATGATGCTTAACACTCAAAATGTCGTGTTGGGCGATTCCATATTATGGGAAGACATAACGAAGAAACATAATTCCACAGATATTAGGCGCATTTTTGGGATGCGCTGAACTCATCTGGCCCCCAAATTAATCGACTGCGGATCACTCGGGATCCAAGAGTGTCCTCTTCAGCTATGGGGCGACCTTCTGTGGCTACTAACAGCCACAAAATTTTTTTGTGGGATGCAAGGGAGAAGAAAATATGGAAATTTCTGTTTATGTAGAAATATACCGGGAGAAATGCACCTTTTGGGAAATGGGGCAAATATTATGTGGCTTTAGTACAGCTTTTAAGGACGACTGCCACGAAACTTACGGCTAGTCATCTTCCAGGGTGGGATTTTCTATTGAACGCTTATCTCTAGCAGATGCTGTCAGATCTATATCGTCCGTGCTTTATCCAGTCTGTGTGGCATTAAAGACACTTTACAATCTGCCAACCAATTAGGTACGTTAAACTGCCTAGGTTGACATAAATGCAGGGGCTTTGACGCTCGTGAATCACAAGAATCGAGCACATGATTTCCTTTCTGTCAGTTGGGGGATCTATTGGTCGCGTTATATCCGGAGCTAGCTCTAATCCTAGCCCCATATTTGCTACCTCCGGTTTTATAGTGACTATAGGAGACAATTTGAAGTAGCTCTCCTCATGGCCAACACAATTCTATCTTACGTTAATATTATCCGTAATCCATGTGTAACAAATACATGGCATAAACCAGAGAGATAAGAAGTAAAACTTACGCCCAGCGAGATACCTAATAGTAGGTTGTCTTGGAATTGAATCTCGCTAAGCTTGAATTCTCTAACAACTAGATCAGGCTATTTATCTATAGATGGATTTCTTCGCTTAGGAGATGTGGGAGAAATTCTCCAGGAGGTCACTAGGGGCAGGGAGTCTCCAACAGAATACTAGGAACAATGGCAATAGCAACAAGACGAATTACAATTTGATTGCTTATTACTATGTTATAAAAGGGTTTTTATTTCATCCATAATCTTAAATCAATTCATTAAAGCTCATGATACGCTCTGGATATTATCTAGAATCTATCAATGGCAATTCAGTGGCTGTTGTATCTATTATACCCCAAAGTAAATCCCTGCTTGATTGACGAATGGATTTTATATCTTTCCAGAAAGAATATCTGATAAATTCATCAATCATGCGTCAACACATTGATGAAAGGGACGTCATGTGTGACTCTGGCATCCATGCATATACATGTACATGTGTATATCTCTCATCACTTCTTTTTGCCATTCCCTAATTACCACCTGATCCATTTGCGCAAGTGCCTTTAAGCCAGTTCCCCCGGCAAAAAATCCATTTATCACACTTCTTATTCTGTCATTTCTTCTGTTCGAGTCTTTCGGCGAATGCGATTTCATTGGGTCGAGTCTCATATAACCAACGCATCAACGTTGATTGACATTTGGAAGGAAGAATCGAATCCGATTGGTCAATAGAGGTGGAAGAGGTTAGGTCTTGTGATTGTGCCCTATTGTATTGATATATTAGTTAAGTGCCCACTTGGAAATTTATTATAGAGGTGGAGGTTTACTCTTCGGAGGATGATGATGATGATGGATTAACCGCAGTAGAAGAGGGGTTTGACTTTGGAGGCATAACTGCAAAGTTTTCTAAAGACGGAAAAGATATTTGCATATAGGTTTCTCTGACACCATATAATATGAATGTACTAGATTTGGAATAGATGGGTTCTCTTGATAGATCGATCGATATCCTTCCACTTTCGCAGGACCGGTTGGGCCATTTTTTTTATCTTATGTGCTGCATCTTGTCCGCCCTAAATATCGGTAAACAAAAACTCATGCCTCCTGTACTGTCATTCCCATTGGTCTTTGAAGACACCTTGCAATTCAGGGGTGTCTAAAAAATGCTCCCATAGAATAGGTTCGGACGCAAGTTGTGTCTACATGGCCATAGCTAAATATATTGCCTCCCTGAGAATTCGCTGGGTCTAAACCCCTTTTATCTTTCCGGCGAACTGACAAATGCTTGGCTATGTAACTAAGATTTTAGTTACGTCTTCCTGACCAGTTCAGTTCAGCGTAGCGGGTCTGCAGACTTTTTTTGCGCTTCACAAAAAATGCAGCCTTGCGCAAAACCTTGCTGTTATAAGTATAGAGGTTGGTATCTATTAATTGGCCCTTGTTGTTCTACTGGTATGCTTGCATACAAACCTTTGAGGTTTAGATTCATAATCATTACCTATATTGAGATGGATTTCATATCGACATGAAAGGCTAGGCAATCATTATCAATAGAGGGCTAAAGTTTCATATTGACACATTACCCTCTCTGTTTCATAGGAGCAAGTATTTTTTCATCCTATGGCTTATTACTGGTGCGAGCCCTGTTATTCCCCATGTGGTCACGAGGGGACAAAGATCCATCCTCGACAAGGCTGAACTTTTGGGCAGTCCTGCCCTGCAAGGCTAAGAAACTCTCACGGAAAATAGACGGAGATGTAACTATGTGAAAGGATGAAACTTTCCTCTTATTGGTTGTTTTTATCAGCTTCTGCAACTAAACCCATTCGTGAAACCCGCTTTGTTGTCTATAATTATCATGGCGAGGATGGTAGAATAACGTTTAGAGGAAGTTCGGGTCCTGAGAGGGAACTTGTATCCTAATCTAACCCTGGCTGAAGATGAAGCCTGATAGACAGAATGAATAGAAATACGGAAATAAGAACTTACGCGTAGGCGAGATATGCGATCATTGAATAATAAGCATAATAGGAACAAAATCACATCTCGATTGAGCATTGTCTAAATGGCACAGTAGTTCATTTGAAATCTCAAATCAATTCATTAAAGTTCATGATCTGGTCTGGTACTTATCCAGAATCTATCAATATCGTTTCCTCATGACTGCTCCTTCCGTATTTCGCTGAAAGCATATTCCCGTAGTTTGCATAGCCAGCGAATCATATTTCCGTTAAAAAATACCTGACCAAGTAATCACTGTTCCACATTTCCGTCTCAATAATATCCTTCGATAGCACCGTCCAGTGGCTCCAATTCCGCCCACCATCCCTCATTCGCTTCAGCTTCAATCCCATGATGTTTCTTTGGCTCGGGTATCGTTTCATTCCCATCATCTGCGTTGTCGATCATGTCGTAACCTCTCTTCGTGTAGTTCATGTAGTTTCCAACTCCATTTTCCTGTCCATAGGAAGGAAGCTCAGAAGTAGTCGCACCCCTAGAGACAGCCTCAGACGACGTTTCAGCCGCAGTAGCCAGCCAATCTCCCCAGAAAGCCAGCATCACGTTCTGCGCCTGGTAAATACCCGGCATAGCTTCCAGCTTAACTTGGACGAAAGTTTCTGAGAGCTTCGCCAGACCCTTTGCGAACAGAATGTACTTCCCGACAGCGTCACGAGCCTCTTTGGCGTTGAGGATTTGGGAGTATGCGTTATGGCGAAGGAGAGTTTCCACCTTCACTTTGTAGGCACGGCGAAGGTCTTCCTGACGCAGACCTACGAAACGAGGAGAGTGTAATTGTGCGTTTAAGGTCGACAAATACCGCACTGCTGCTAACTTGATCGCGTCCGCTCGATCGACTAGTTTCTGTCGCTGGACCCAGATGTCCTGGATGTGTCTGTGGAGTTGGGCATACCCGCTCAGTGCCATCCAGTATTTCTTGCGGATGTTGGCGAGTTTCAAGATCACTCCCATAGTTTCTGGGGCCAGGAGTTCCTTGGTCTTGTTGAGGACGACTTGGAGAAGCTTGTAGTCGATCTGAGGACCCGGTTCGCCGGATAGTGGAGGAGGTCTGTTTTCTGCGAGTCCACGAGGGGACTGTTCGAGGGCCATGGAGACGGAGGCAGTGAGAGTAGCAGAGTTGGAGAGTATGTTGTTCAGCGGAGCTGGGTTAGGGAGTTCATTGATGGGAAGAGTGAACTGGTCTGCCATCTTGATATTGGCTTTGGAGTTTGATTCTTGTATCTCGTTTTGAATTGAGGAGTGGTGACAGTATGGGTAGTTCAGGAGGTGATTTCTTGAGATCCAGTAAGGCAGGAGGTCGGATGTCAGAGGAGAGGATTATGCGCTGGCATTCACTAGCTGCAATACTGTTTTCTCTACTCAGTTTTGGAGGCCCGGGAAGTAGCGGTGGCTGGGAATACCAGTAGTGAATGCTTAATGTTGGTGTTCTTTCGTCTGATATTGTGGTCGAAGACAGTACATCTATTTATGCGCCTATATCACCATCCTGCAGGGCTTTGGGGATAGCATACATAGCTTATGCCGACCCCTAGAAGACCTATCCCCTCTAGAATATGGTATTTCTTGTTTCTCTACACTGTTATATCTGCTTTCGCGTCCTCTGTAGCTGGCTTGAGATCCAAATCTACCAGCCACGGAGCATTCACCGGAGAATAATTCACTGTCACGATGCTCGCATTCACAAACAGCGTTTCATCCCCAAACTTCAAGGGCTCCTTGCCGCTATTGCTCAGGTCGACATAGGCACATCGATCCTCAAGCACTTGCTCCAGATCCTGTTTGAGCGGTTTCGACTTCTTAGTTTCCCAGTCTGTCCGTACCGCACCGTATCCTTCGTGGATGTGTCCAAAGACATGTAACCGCGGCCTCGCCCGCGCATCAGCCCTCAGTAGATGCTCGCAACCGACGTTCTGTCCTCCACCAACGACCTTATCTAGAATACCGTACGGGGGACCATGAGTCAACATGATATCGACCTCCGGGAAATCAGGTACTGGATTAGGAGCCTTGAATTTCGAAACCGGAGGTGATGGGTTAAATCGATCGATATCCCGCTCATATGCGAACGCCCATCTGCAGAACTCAGGCTGATACGGCGAGGAATATACCGTGAACTGAGCCCCATTCTTCAATCTAAACGTCTTCAGACCTTCTTCCAAATATATTATTCCCGCATCCCGCGCCTCTTCGCCTGTGTACATCTGCTTAATCTCCGCGGGGCTCTCGATGCCCCTCGTCTCACTGCCCCCGCTCCATCGATGTCGGGTATAGCCAAACTGTGTATAATACTCCTCATCTAGCGTAATGTCGTGATTTCCAGCAATGACGATTTTGACCTCCGCGTCTGCATCTTTCAGCATATCCAGCATTTTGCGATGTTCCACCTTGCGTCCGACCATGGTGATGTCACCGGCGTGGAGGAGCACGTCCGCCTTGGGCAACGGATAACGATAAGCTCTCGAAGTCTGCTGCGGCGGGCTGGGAGGGTAGGTGTGCGTGTCGGAGATCATGCATATTCTCGTCTTGATACCATTTATCAAGGTGGGAGAGGTGGATGTTGTGCTCATTTTGCGGTGAATTCTCTTGCTTTACTCTATTGAATGAACGAATGTATGATGTAGGTTCTTGTGGAGGGAGAGTTCTTGGAGCAGGCTACAACGTGGTGTTCCCGCTTACGTATTGGGTAGGTGGAATACGGCTGAAAGAACAGCAAGTTCTTTAATCTCAATAGTACAGGGATAGAATAAATAGCATTTAAAGTCTGGAAGTATATCGCTCCACGTGGTCGGTCTCAATTGATTTATAGGCCGTTCTCGGAGCAAAGAGCGATCACCGATAAGACGTACTTCCCGCACTAAGAGTAATGTATCAGATTGCGATCCTAGAACTATGTACCAGATGAGACACTGAGTAGCAAACCACAGAGGAATTTCCTTCGGACCAGCAAATATGGTGATGATTCATTGCTCATTCATTCAACAAGTCGAGTGTACATCCGGGCTAAATCCCAAGAATACCTTGCTACTCTGCAGATAGGCCCGTTCCATGCACATGAAAAGTCTCGGCTATTTGATACTACAGAACTGGGATCTGGCACTGCAACATTGGACAGGATAGGAAAATGCCATTGCTGGTACAACTTATTTAAAACCTGATTCATTGTCTGGCTACTGAAACTGACACTTGATTTTTGAGACGTTAAATAGCGGTAGTAACGATCATGCCTACACCCAGCAGGATCACCAGCAAACAATATTGCATGGACCCAGCTCCCAGGAACAACAAGCGTAAGAAACTGAAATCATTCCGATTGGTTCGACAGCTCAGAGCTCTACAGACATTGCATCCGTGGATGCCCAGATCATGAGATTTTTTTCTGGAAGTAATATTGCTGACAAGAAACTCCGAAACCACCCTTTTTACCCGTCGGTCCTTTACTTCCTGATAGCACGCTGGTAGAAAGCCAGCTCCTCACCCTCCAGAATGTAACCGTCCACACGACCGCTCTGGCCGGGGCGGGAAGAAATGACAGCGTACAGACGACCAGCCTCGAACTGTCTCTCGAGAGCGGACTCGACACGGCCGCTGGCAGCGAAGCGGGCAGCCTGCTTCTTCTCGACGGACTTGCTCTTCTTCTCCTCGGTGGTCTCAGTGGCCTTCTGGCGTCTGCGGCCGATGGGCTGACCGTAGTGGGCCT
Organism: Paecilomyces dactylethromorphus; assembly: GCA_029606265.1. Lineage (NCBI taxonomy): Eukaryota > Fungi > Ascomycota > Eurotiomycetes > Eurotiales > Thermoascaceae > Paecilomyces > Paecilomyces dactylethromorphus. The sequence continues at coordinate 20,878 of JAPVCE010000009.1, forward strand.
CGTACCATTGTCTGAAAGGAGCAGCGTCGACCTGGACGACAGCGGCCTTGGTGAGGGTGTTGGTGCGGACCAGCTCGTTGTTGGAGGGGTGGTAGGCGACCACGATCACGCGGACCTTGCGGGAGATACCCTCAGAACCCCAGGAGAAGTTACCGGAGTCGAGACGGAGGGCACGGAACTTCTGGTTACCACCACGAGTGCGGACGAGGTGGATTCTCTTGGTGCCAATACGGGTGTTGGCAGGCTGGCGACCCTTCTCGAAGGCTCTGTATAGAAAAAGATCGATCCGTCAGAAACCAACACATAAAAAATTCCTCGACATTGCGCGCCTGATGTCTGCAAATCTCAATGTGTGTCATACCTCTTCTTGCGGTAGAAGGCCCTCTTCGCACCGGTGGCCGAGCGCTTGTGACGGGAGTCGCGAGAGATACCCATATTTGCGGTTGATGGACTGGACTACTGTAGAGATTAAAATTCCAATGTCAGCGAATGATTCCCTTCAAGAACAACGATAGTAAAATTTCCTCTCGACGACGATCATAGGAAGAACTTCGTGGACAGGTGATATCGCAAGGTTTTTCTCTTTTTCTTTCCTCGCAATGATTCTTTGCTCCATGCTCTCTTGCTCTTTGCTTCCTTCCGCGAAATTCGACACCATCAACCAGTTGCGGAATATCACACGCTCGTGAAGTTCTCCAATTTCGTATCGAGGGAATGCAAACGGCGACAACGGTATTGAATATACTGACCTCGTACCTTCAGTCCTTCACCAGAACAAGGGCGCGGGCAATGTGGGTGGGTGGTCGATTGTTGAGTACTTGTCGTCGGCTGTCTTGAATTTCGCAGTGTGGCTCGCTTGTCGAAAATGCCCTACCCGAAAGTGCGCACTAGTCCATAAACAGACTAGTTCACAGCACGCCGCCAACCGAGATTCCCCAATCCGTCCACCACTAAGAAAGTAGCCTTGCGACCAGTGAAATGTTCTTGAGGACTGCACTGAGAGTTATATGAACTTTGTTAGAATGTCCTCCTTATTCAAGCGTCAAGCCATTTTTCATTGAATATATAATATATACATGTAGAAATAATTATTGCTATTTACTACTAAATTATCATCAAGCTACCTGATTCAGCATGAATCTAACGCTCCATCTACAAACGTGCATCAAGCACAAGAGCAATTCTATGTCTATGGCTTCGCCTGCCGATTCTGCTTCTGCTGCTCCTGCCGATTCTGCTTCTGCTGCTCCTTCTTCGCCTTCTCTCTCCTCACAATCGCATCAAATCTCTGGAACGCTCCAAATCCCTCAATAAAGCAAGACGTCATCCACTTCCACCACAACCGCGACGTGACCGGCACGCGATGCGGCCTCAACCTATAGAGCGCCATGTAACTCGCCTCGCACACATGAATCCCAATCATCAAGGAAATAAGAAGGGGCTGTATATCGTAGCAGAACAGCGTGAAACGCGGAAAATGCTTGAACACGAGATCGTAGAGCACTGAGCCCGGTAGGAAGTTACTTCGCGACGAGAAGGACACGTAGGTGGAGAAGCAGAGGGCGAAGATCACAGCGTGGTGACCTCGAGGAGCGCGATATTCTTCCACCTTGATATCGGAGAAGCCGAGACTATGGAGACATTGGTTGTGCATGTCGACAAGGCGGAAGCGCGCCTCCATGAGAGACTTCATCGGCGGGTCGATCGGGACACAGTAGCGCGTCCCGCCTGCAACTTTGATCACCATGTCGGAGAGGTTAATGTCTTCCAGACTAGGGGATTTCGCGGTTGAGGAGCTGAGGTGGCTGTAGACTTGCAGGTAGAGCGCGAGGGAATCTTGATGATCTGCGTTCATATGCGAGATGATCATCTGCTTGGCAGCTGCCAACTTCTCGTCTTGCGCCATGGTGAAAGGAATTGCTTTTGTTGCAGGAGAAGTCGCTGAAGATTGACGATAGGCAGTATTTCTAGGAGAAGACCTGAAATCCCCTGGTGAACGAAAGTAGTCCGGTGCCGGGATGGTTAAGATGGGCCGATGTTCTTTAGTATCGGAGGTGTATCGGCGCTTGCCAAGCTCATCCAAGTGCCTCACCTCGGCTTCTATGTATGAGATTCCGGACTTCGCGGGTGATCTTCGGAAAACACCTTGATCTCGAATACTTCACCACTACGCAATCAATGGAAGGTTTTCTAGAGCCTATCGTATCAAGTACTTCGTATTTTCACATGATTTTTTGTCATTATTTTGCAATTTGATTTCACATGGAACATGGAAGTTTGAGGTGGATCCCCTCACGTATTCCCCGTTGTAGTTGTTCTAGTAATCCTACCTCGGATCTTAGACAAGACCCAGAACTCTAGATGATCTAAAGTTAATTGCCTCGGTGAAACATTTTGTTGCTGTGTCCTCTACCCTATTCCATCGTTAATAATAGACACTAGCGCAAAGATAGTCACCTTCCCTTGTTAGTACAATAGCCACCTATACAGAAATAATGCAACACGAAGACGACACGGGCTTCTGTTATGCCCTTTACATATTGTATCTATGAAGGAAGGAGTGTTCATGGTGAGATTATATTAAATTTCTAGCAATTGAAGAAGAAACACGCAAAATACACTTTATTGCCATCGCTTCATGCCACTCCATATCACATCCTATCGTATGATGTTTTAAAGAAACGGATATAGTATGGACAACATTGAAAACATATATCGAAGAATGAAACTCAAAAAGTACTAACAGGAAAGAAAGCTTTCGTACAATATTATACCTTCAGTGGTAGAAAAGGTTGCATACTTTTTTAGTTCCTATGATCTGAAATGTCAGTAATAGTTCATCGTATAATGGGGTAGGGGAAACACATACAGGAGTCCCAGAGTCAGATCACCATGGATCTTGGCCTTCAATTGAACTTCTATGTCGAGATTCAGGTCCAGTCTCAATCGCAATTGTTCTTCCTTGCCATCATCCTTCTCATTTCCCCCCAGTGCGCCACCGACAGCTTTGCCTGCCGTATTGGTCACGCCGTTGACAGCTTTACCGGCTGTGTTCTGGACGAGTTCACCAGCACCATTAAGTGTGTTTTCAACATCGTCAATACCTCCAAGCGGACCGCCGCCTTGCTGCTGGCTACCACGCTGGCGACGGGTGCGGTTGCGTCGGCCACTGGGAGAATCCATATCGGGCCGCGGGATGTCTTCGGTATCGGAGTCGATTCTGTGCACTGGTCTGGTACGTCGCTGTCGGCGGTGTTTACGCTGAGGTTCGGGTTCGGGTTGGGGTTCGGGCTTAAGTTCGGGTTCAGGCTCTTGGTATTTATCCTGATCTTGGTCTTGGTCTTCTTGCTTGACGTCCTGCTCTTCGCCGTTGGGCTGGATTTGTTCCGCTTCACCGTCCGGCTGGTTGTCAACACCGTTGACCTCGCTCTCTTCAGGCTTCTTTTTGTTCAGCTTAGGCGGCGTTCTCTTTTGCCTCTGCGGCTGCTGTTGCTGCTGAGGTTGACTACTTTCTCCGTTCTGGGCGTCGACACCTTCGAGATTGTTGGACTGCTCCTTATTCTCCGTATCTGCCATATTGAAAAAAATAGTGTCAAATCAAGTTATAAGTGCAGAATGTCTGTAATGGCAACTTATAAGAATAAGACGGATTCTCGGCGTTCTTTCATTAAAATATAAATATCATACAAGATCATCTGGACGGGATAAACTGCAGTGCATCCCACTTGGATACAAATACCATCCAGGCAACTAAAACTTGATCTCCTGCCCGCCCTCTACGTCAGACGTAGATAGACGTTATAAAACCGACTAGAACATCGCCCGTAGAAACAGCGTCATGCTCTCCACTATAGAGGGCTGTGACAGGGCGGAGGGACACCCACATGCAACAGCCATGACGTTCCCCACTTACGAGACAACGTGGGAGGATGTGAAGCCATGAGCAATGAGAGATAACGATTCTATTGTCCTGCAGGCAGATCCCTGATATGGGGGCCAATATGACAGGAGGTGGGGAGGAGAAACCAGACTGGAGGATGGCTCAGACATGGTCGATAGCTTAGGATGGAACTGGAGACGCATGCTCCTCTGTCCAGCCTGTATATGATCTTGTTTCGTTCCTAGAATAGCAATATATCGTAGATATGATGGATCATACTTGACTCCTGAAAGTTGCAGCAGCGTTTATGACGTTACGGGCGTGCAGGATTTCTTTGGGACGGAGAAGGGCTTAGGGCTCAGGGCTCTGCGGGGCGGTCCGAGAGCGCTCATGGCGATCCAGACGGCTGCCAATTATGGTATCTTTCTCGAAGTTCTTTGATTTTTATAGAATCCCCAAGCTCTGGGTATATCAGATGCATGAATAGAAGCCGCATGTGCGTATTGTCTCATTTTCACGCTGTCTCAGTTGCTATGCCCCCTTGTAAGGGGTTTAGTTCGATGTGTCTGTTGACCTGGAACGTGCAGACAAGACTCGGATGGATCAATATGATCGGCCGGATTAAGACGCTCGGACTCCTTCTCCAGCAGGGTCCAGTTTAATTACTTAGTAGGCGTTGGCCCATGCCCAGTCGGAGAATTCATCAACGGTTTCCCAGTAAAGTTGACCCCAAAGCCTGGTTGAGTCTCCCGCTGATGGTCGACGCAAACGTCATGTCCGTATAGCGTTCGTCATCACGACCATCTTGTCCAGTCCCCGACATCAACAACCAGACCGGCAATGATAGCCGTCTGGGATGGATGATGTCTTGGTCGAGGCCACAGGCTGACAGTCGACTGCGTAGATCACCTCCTCTGGAATACTTGGTTTAATAATAGTTCATAGTTGCATATCATCTGTAATACTCGAGTGGTTTTTGTTCCTTGTAATATTCTCAGCCTTGGTTAAAATATCGACTATTCTATATTCATACTTATCAATCCCCTTAAAACTCCTCTCATATATTCCTATCCATCTTCAAAGTCCTACATCATCTTTCTGAACATTAAAATACAATGGCGACCGTAGAGAAAAAGAACCAACAACCCCCCATCGAAGAGGACGATTACTCCTCCTCCGGCGACGACTACTCCTACGACGATTACGACGACTATGACTACTCAGAAGAAGAATACAGCGACGAAGAAGACCCCCAGTCCCAGTCCCAGAAACAGCTACAACGGCGCCAACAGCCTCAACAACAACAGCAACAACAAATCGACCCCAACTACAAAGGCATGAAGACCGCCTCACCCCAATCCGAACGCAAATCAATGCAACCCTTCGAGCACATCGGACCCCCCGAGACCTCAATGGACGGACCCGTCACCTACGCGCGTGCCCAGCGTGGAGAGATCCCCATGCGAGAAGGCAATCCCAACCAGAAACTCCAGACGGCTGAAAATCATCAGAGTCCTCTCGACGAGGAGGAGGGGTTGAAGCTGAAGCTGGAGCTGAATCTAGATGTTGAGGTCGAGTTGAAGGCTAGTATTCATGGGGATTTGACGTTGGCTTTGCTGTAAGTTTGCCTTTTCTTTACTTTTCGCTTTCACTCACCCTGGTTGAATCCCTTCCCACTATCGTAATTCGCGGATAGAGCTTAGAGTTCTAAAAGGTCTTAAACAATGCAGTGCATAAAAAGACATCGGCCTCACGATCGCTTCGATGGATTTTTTTGATCGTCTTCCTTTCTACCGACCGACTCTGTGCACTGCGCGATCGATTTAGTTGCTTGATGTGGAAGTGGATCATCTCGGAATGTCCGTTAAGGGAATTATATATATTTGGAGCACCAACCAAAACGAAAATTGAATTTTTCTCTATTTTGATTTAAGGGCCTTATGCATTTAATATTGCCTGAGAAGTCCTTGACATTTATTTATTTTCATCTCTTACCTAGTCTTTGGGATTTCGTCGAGTTCTGTTCGTGTTTCTACGTGGGTTACGTTTCTTGTGATGACGAAGTTTATGGATTGAATATATAGAAACTGAAAAGAGAATGTCATATTCCAGTCTCCGCTCTTGCATAATAGTAGCTGCGAAGGTTATAAAAAATCTCCCTTATTCTTCTTCCAAGTACGTATAGAACGTACGTAATTTACAATTAAGTGGACATTGATCGGTGTATAAATCAAGAACCAAAATAGGAAATAGTGTAGGTATATATATCTAGCCCGTACAAAAAAAAAGTAGAAGGTTCTAAGTCGTTCCTAAAATCTCGAGAATACAACGTGTCGAATTACATCAGACACTAGTCACCAAACCCTTATAGGCCTGCCACGACCATGAGGCCGTATCCGACTGTGACCACGACACCGAAAGAAACCAAACTGGCGGGGATACCGCGGGTGAGGAAGTGTTGTACACGAAGGTAGCGCTGGCCGGTCTGAGGGACTTCCATCATGATGGCGGCTAAAACACACGAGTTAGTGAGGTCTTGAAATAATAGACGAAAGCGAATGGCAGAAATAACTTACTCATATTTGGGAATCCACTCGTCGGCAGGCCCATTGCGACGGAACACATGAGAGCGCCGGCCATAACAAGCAGGTTGGGGTGTGGATCGTTCATTCCCACACCAACTTGCTGGACGAGTGGCAGGATGATCAGAGCGGCGACAGTGTGGGAGATAAAAGTGGCAAACACGAGAATCAATGTAGCGAATACGAGAAGTACATTGTATAGGCTTAATCCATCCACCTTTTCGGTAATGGCCCCGGCGATGCTGTGCAAAAGACCTGACGAGGTCACGGACTTGCCCAGACAGAGACCGCCAGCAGCGAGGATAATGATAGTCCAAAGGAAATTGTTAAAGTCCTCTCTGGTGAGGATACCGGTTCCAAAGAAGAGAACGAGCGGGATAATGGCAATGACTCCCATATCACCGAATACATGCTCCAGCTGATGACTCACGCACCATAGGATGATCGTCGCAACAGTGACAATAGAGATGAACCACTGAACTCCGGTGAACTTTTCCTTGACAGCTCGAATGGGAACTATGGTAGTTCCTCGTCCAGGATGGAAGGTGGCGAGCAGTAGGGCCCAGATCAGAAGGATAGAGATAATACAGACGGGAATCGCGATGAAGAACCATGTGCCCCAGCTGATACTAGGATACATGTTTTGGAGAGCGATAATGTTCTGGGGAGAGGCAATGGGTGATGCGGCGCCTCCAATGTTTGCAGCTAGAGCGATACCCAAAACGAGAGCCTTGGAGAAGTTCGAGTCCGCGGGCAAGTTTCGCAGCAGAGGCTATCTGGTGTCAGCGAGATGAAAGGGAGAAATAGTGCAGAGGAATCTACCTGAATGATGGAATAACACAGAACTGGCGACGCCACGTTGCTAATCCACATACTCAGGAACATGCTAACGAACATGTTGGTGACGAGAACGGTCCGTGGAGTCGTGCCAGCTTTGCTCAGGATGAAGGTCGCCATCCGACGGGCAATGTCGTACTTCGATAACGCAGCGGCGATGCAGAATCCGCCAAGCAACAGCATAATAACTGGCGTCCACATTGCCGCAAACACAACAGTAGTCGCTTCTTTGGGGTTTAGGCGCTCGTGAGGCTTGCTCTCCGATCTCATGATACGTAGAATCACGACGAGAAAAGGGATCAGTAATGAAGTGACGAAGAGAGGAATGACCTGAGAAGAGGGTCAGTATGGATCAAAGTAGAATTAAAGAGAGGTTATCTACCTCAGTTGCCCATAGCAAGCTAACAAGAACCAACATAGCAAGGCAATTTTGCTGCTCGGGCTTCTCGAGAATCGGTATGTTTAGGAGAACAGTGAAGATGGTCAGAATAGCAACCAGAGTTCCGAAGCTCAAACTGCAGAGCCATGCCGGAAGCCGGTAACGACCAAGAGGGGTCTTCAATTCTGTAGTGAGAACCTCCGGCACATCGCCCTGTCGTTGAGCACTCGAAGGGGATTGGTCTCCGCCCAACAAAGTCCTCCGAATTCCCATATTGGCTGCCTGTGCCTTTCTTTCAATTCCAATCATCTCTCTCCAGACCGTGTTCCGCTCCCACACGACATGTTCTCGCAGCTGCAGACGCAACTCGCGTTTTGCGAGGGGAATATCACCTTTAGTCACGATATCCGCATATACCTTCTCGATTTGAGCAATGTTCTCGTCAAGCTTGTGCATTGTCGAGTCTGTGAAGGGGTATGCGGGGGACACCGTCGTATTCATATACTGACGGCGCATATTCCGATCCAATGTCTTGTCGTATTTCTTCAGTGCCTTCGAGAATCCTGTCTTGTTGAGTTGAATATACGACTTCAGCTCACAGAGAGATACATAAATGCTGACGGCTCGTTTCTTCAGTGTCACTCCCGTGTCGTATAGCATCATGAACCGTGGGTCCTGCAAGTGGTCCTCATGGAGTACTGCACGAGCAATGGACCGACCTTCTGAACCCAATAGCCTTGAATCTCCTAGCAACCTCGAATCTCCGAGTTCGCTAGGATTGCCTTCTGAGGGATCCAAATCCCGATCATGAGGAGACCGCGATCGCACACGTCTTCGTGTTGCTGCCGTCGGTGACTCTTGGTGGTCTTCATCATCACTGTCGCCATCTCCGTACTCTTCCTCACCGACCGACTCGCTAATAGTGCTTGCCCGTCGACCGCGGTTCGGACGGTAGAGACTTCCTGGTCGTTGTCTTGAACCGAAGCTCAGTGCTCGCGCCTTGATCACGGTCTCACTCACGGGGTCCATGTTGAGGCCGTCCGTGTCGGCGGCATAGGCCTGCTCATCTTTCACCAACTCCCCGACTTCTCCAAGGATCTCCAATTCCTTGACCTGGTAGAACGAACATATCTTTTCCAACTCCGCATCCAGAGCCCGTCGGAAGATCGTATCGGTGTCCACGGAGGAATCGAGAAGGGGAGCGGATTCGACATCTCCGCCATCTTGTCCGTCGGGCTGGTGTACCTGCTTTTCCAAGCTATATATTCTGTTGAGAAAAGCACTGTCAGCAAGTTGACCAACATCCGAGATCTGTGAATTGTTTCTTGAACGTACAATTTCTTCAGATTACTGTATCCAATGTAGTAAGCACTCCAGTCCGGGACGGCATTGAACTGAAGACTGTGAGAAAACTTCATCTTGAGTTCTTTTCTTTCGCCCCGCGCGACTTGAATTCGGCGTCTGAGAGCTTCCTCCCAATGTTTGCGTCGTTCAACGGTCTGTTGATGAAGGCCTTCCGCGCCCTTTTCTCCGTGATCGTCACGTTTGGAACGTTGAAGCCCTTTCTCTGCGATCCTCGTTTCAGGCGCACGATCCTGGCAGCCAGCCTCACGATCGTCTCTCTCGGTGGTATCAGATTCCCTGAAATCGGTAACCTCCCGGCGCTCACCGATAGATGTCCGATTGACCGAATCGAAGTCGACGAGTTCGATGCTCTGGGTGGGAGAAGAAGCCACCGCAGCGTCGTGATCGGAGAAGACACCCGCTGAGGGGGACGAAGCCAGCCGGAGGCGTGCCACTTTCTCCGAAGCGCATTAATCGACACGTCGTGGAAGCGATTTGTGGAGAGTTTTCAGCGGTGGGACGTGGCCGTGAATTCGTTATCAAGGCAACCCCAGATTTAGGCTAGTTTCGTGGTCGGGCGGCGAAAGGCTGTCCACGTTCGCTACCAAGCGGCCAGCAGTGTTTCGCGACACTCACCCCGCGATCGGATGCTCATGTAGGAAGATCCTCCACGTTGGATCGAGAGCCTCAATGCGTATAATGGCACGCGATGCGTCCGATAACATATCAGGCGAGATCGCGTGAGACCAGCTGGTCGGTGTCATGTTGACAGTTCTTAGCCTGGGCGCTATTCCGGTATCCGCCGCAGCACTGGCCAAGCCTCATGATGATAGTAACTCCATACTAGTAGAGACCCCTCCCTTGACGAAATCGAGACCCTGGATTGTGTCCCATTGATGATTTCCAGGGACTTTATATCAACTCTTTTGAGGGATAGATAATCTCTTCCTTATTCATCCTTACATGCAGTGAATATCGTAATCTAGACATGTCATTGGTGCACACGACAGATGGCTCTGCGGAGAATATATCCCTCTGGAGCAGCCGCAGCCATGGATCCAAGAACGAACTGAATGTGATTATTTTAGGTAATCTGAATGCAAGCGAAAGGGAGGAGGCGAAAGTCATTCTTTTATCCAACTCCAGATAAAGCCCACAGAAAATATTCACTTTAAAGTACAGCACCAGTGCTGCCACTTACTGTCGCCCTGATAATATAACTATGTTCATCAAATCCGAAAAGCAACTACAATCTCCCATACTCAACAATCATTAAATTGAAAACCAAACAATCCCAACCCGTCCACCCCCTCTTCCCAACACGTCAAATCCCACAAACAATGCTCAGGCCACCGGAATCCAATTCAAGAATTGCCCTACAAAAGCCCATGCGAAGCCCCCCAATCGCCATCCACCAATAAACACGGCCTTAATCCGCAGGCTCCACAGCGGCCGAGTCCAGAACGGATTAGCGCCGAGTCACTCACGATGAGCAAGAATGACTCATTCCCACTAATCCTGATTCAAGTGTTGTATTGCACGTTACGATACGGGTGTATTGCACAATGACAGGGGCGGGAGTTGTGCAGAGGTAGTTCGCTGATATGGTTGTCTTTTAACTCGTAGAAATGCAAGACCCCAAATTCGTGGGTATGGAAAATTTGGAGGCGGTTGAGATTTAAGAAACGTCTCCTAATACTTCACAATAATAAATATGCTCCAACTTACTAGCATAGCAAATCCATCCTTCGAGACCTCACCAAAATACCCAATCTCATACCATAAGTCCAGAGTAAGAGCAAGAGTAAGACTAAGACAAGAATAAGAATTGCTCATTCTTCACAATCGTCGCTACCACCTCCATAATCACGATTTTATCCCTGTCACCTCAAGACTTGGCTACAGACAGCCTACCACGATCCTAGAACTAGCACTGCAAGTAATGATCACGAATTCTTACGACTCTCCTATAATCATATAGGGAAGTTCATTAGGAGCGTAAAGAGTAATAAAGACAAATAATCACTAAGAGACATTAAGAATTATAGAGATTGAGTAATCATTCGTATACGAGCAGCAAGGTAGTATGCATAATCGGAGTTAGGTATTCGTAACTCCTATATAGATAATCTCCTTGAAAACTGTATATATTGCATATCATACTTTTGCAATTGGATTTCTTAATTATGATGACTGCGTTTGATTCTCATGATAATCGAAAGAGGAAAACAGGGCATACACATCTATACAGACCAGACATATTATTTGTACAGTAAGTACTTCTACCACTCCATTGATCCCTACCATCCAGAGGGCTCTATCTCGAAGAGCTATGAAGATACGCTGCAACTATTCCTAATATCATGATATATGAGGAACCCCGATAAGACATAGGAAGAGAATGCTTTTTCGGGCTCATTTGATGCCGACATCGTCTGATGCTGTGTCCTTTGCTGTATTTGAGGACTCTGGTTTTTTTATTGCATGATTGATGCTGACTTGTACAACGGAAGGACTCTCTTCGGATCTATCTAGGTTAATATAATACAGAAGGACAACAGATAAATAGTAGTGGACTATTTTTGTTTTACAAGAGAATGAAATTAGATTATCATCACAATATTTCTACAGTTATCAATCCATATCCAGGGTCCTTCTCCTCTTCCCATCAGCGACTAGTTTCCTCAACGCCTCCGTCTCTCCTTGATACCTCGCCAATAGCACTTTCAGCTCATCTCGCTCTTTCGTAACTTTGGATAATTCCGCTTCCAGATTCACAACTCGATCCTGTTGCTTCTGGCGGAACCTACGTGCGGCCAGAGTGTTTCGTCGTCTCTTCTCGATGATCTTCTCTTCTTCCGAATTCTCCGCACTTTTCGTGCTAGGTAACGTGCTCTCGTCAAAAGATCGCTTACCCCGCCTCGTTGATTCCGCTGCAGGTTCACGATGAGATGCTGAGTTAGACGAGGAATAGCACGGGCTGGTTGACTTGATTTCGGAAGTAGATGTTTGGCAATTATCGGTATGTGAAGATGTCAGAGACGGTAAATGATCTCCCTTAGCTGGTAGTAGGTTGCTGAGCTGAAATGATGGTAAAGATAAATGGCTTGGTGAAGGTCTCGAGGGCTGAGCCCTTGGGTTGAGCGCGGATGGTTGAAGAATAGTTCTAGTCATGAAATCTTGAAGCTCTGTTTCTATTTTATTTAGCAAGCAATAAATTATTAGGGAGGATCTCGTTTCCCCAACGAACCTTCCGTTTGAACCAATGACCCCTGATGGGAATCCTCTTTCATCAATGATGGGAGAGGGTCTTCCACAGAAGAGCAGAAAGAATCAATCTGGCCAGAAAAATCAGAGAAATAAGACTCTGCTAGATCTTGAGGCAAGATCTCTCCAGACGAAACAAGCTCGGTCAGCGCGACCTCGCCAGCTTCAGTCTGAGGAACAGAGACAGTCGCCGATGCAAGGAACTGGTCAAACGGCGTAGGGATTGAAGGGGTATCCTGAGAATCAGAGACACCAAACTGATCGAAAGAATATGATGATAAGGAAGGATGAGAAAGCTGCTGCTGAAGTCCCGCCTGCGTATCTAGATACGAATCGTCCCAGAGATCGTGAACGAGATCCGAACAATCTAGCTGAGACGGGGCCGGGGAAAAACCAAGTTGAAAATCCGGATGAGACTGGGATAGAAAATCGACAGAATATGAAGAAGAAGAAAATAATTGCTGGAAATCATGCTGTTGACATTGCGGGTCTGTAGAACCCAACCACGGTGTTCTTGGTGCAGGCGCAGGTCTCGACGCTGGCTGCCGACATGGTCGAATAGCTAGGGGCTACTTGGGAAAGGCCCCGAGGGCAGTGAAAAGGTGAATATAGCGCTGTACAAGCCCTTTGCTTGGTGGTGATGTGAAAGGGAAAAGAACCCTGGGGAAGGGTATCCTAGATTTATATGCCGCAGTTGGGGCTATAAGTGCTGGCGGGATGGGGAGTCGATATGCAGAGATGACTAAGATAAGACGGGGCTGAGCATAAAAACGATCTATGACAATACAATACTTACGGCGATCCTCATGCACGTAAAAGCGGACTGACCAATCAGTCCCCCGGGAAATATGGCATCTTATTTCGATACTACCATAAAGGTCCCATTTCTCTGTTTAGGCGGAACTATGCGTCGAGGACAGTGCGACCTTTAGAAAGATGATAAGGACACTAGGTTCATTGCGCATATTCTTGTCTCAGATAACTTACCCAGCCTCCGAAGTTCCCTGTTTTGAGACCATCTATTTGACCGAAATGACCAGATCTACAAGATAGTAGTTCAGCTGCAGCGAGGCTTAGATGTGTGCTGGTAGATGGTGAGATACTGCAGAATCGAAAATCATTATGCACGGAATCGAGATATCATAAACGAAAAGAGTTTAGTTCACTGCTATAGATATACACATGCAACGGCTGCTCTGAAGCGAATGGAATCTCCTAAACATACAAACGGCACACAACGCCTTATGTCCGTTTACCGTCAATAATATAGGTCATGACGATATTGTTGATTAACTCCCACAAATTTATCGACCACCAGGAGTGGCTATTTTGAGGTTCGAGCGGCCAGCAATACCAATCTTGTGCACCTGCTCCCGCTTGTCCCACACACCGCTGCGGCCCTCAGCGACAGCAGTAAGCTCGTTGGCGACTCTGACAGCCAGTTTGCTATCACGGCGTCGGTCTGCAGCGTCCAGGATCCATTTGATCGCAGTGCGGCGGCGCTGGCGCAAAGCCAACGGGACTGGGATCTGAAGAGCTGCACCACCACCAGCAATACCCTTCTGTTGTCGGATCTTCATGAGAGGGGCGACGGAGTCGACGATCAGGGTGAGGTAAAGAATGGGGTTCAGAGGAAGCTGGGGAGCAGGCGGGCCGGGAAGCAGACGGCGCTTGGGGTTAATCTGAGGCGGAGAGGCGCTACGAAGATGGTTGAGGATGAATTCCATATTCTAAAAAAAAAGTAGATAAACAGTTAGTTCTACAATCGAAAACATAACAGTTTATTCTCTGATAAAACGTACCTTTTGCGCCAGACTCAGCTTACCATCCTCCATAAGCAGCTTCGTGAACTGCTCCACCAACGGATCATAACGATGTTTGAAGTTCTCCGTTCGAGGAAGCGGTAGCTCCGGCATATCAAACTTAAGACCAGGCTGTCTCTCCACAGCTTCCTGCGTCGCCTGAGCAATCATGTTGGCAACCACAGACGCCGACTTATCATCCTGGCCGGCCCTGCCATTCTTCAGTTCCTGTTGTCGGAGTGTGGATGAGGTCGAATATGAACGTGTGCCCTTAGATCCCTTAATCTGCTCTTTCAATACCTTCGGTGCATACTTTTGGGCTTCTTCGTCACGGCTCAGAACCTAGGGCAATAAGTTCGTCAGAAAAGTCCGTCGATCTGAAAAAAATCATCAAGGCCGACTATACCTCTTCAACTGGAGAACCCTGTTGAAATTCAGGGCTTCCCGGAGCAGCACCATCACACTTCTTCCCACTCAGAATCTTATCAATAGCCGCAGCCTCCTCGCCAACATGAGGCAATGAATCCTGAGTTGGTCCCTTGGGTTGCTCTGAAGCCGCAGGGTTCTTCGTGCCGGAGCTGGACGAGTTCATCCTCCGCTGGTCCCGTCCGCAGGACGATAGCCCAACGAACCGGGTGACAGGTCCATTCTGCAAATTCAATCGAGAAGAAGCAGTGCTATTGTTGACATAGCCGGAGATCGATGCGGAAGGTTGGCGGAGAGCGGAGACTGCACTCCGTGCGGTGAAAAGATTCAGTCGTGGAGGCATCGTCGTCTGTCTCCTCCTGGGGAGTCCGTTCCGAAATCAATCGACAACGGAAAATGAAATTGAGCCTCTCCTATCCAGAGTAAAAGCAGATTGGAGAGGAAGCACACAAGCTGATTGCCCGAGAAGCACAGGCGTGCCGTAGTATTGAATCCAAGTTTCGCCGAGATTTCCAACTGGGAATGATTTTCCGCTCCGCATTCGCTTAGTCACCCAACTGACGAAACAAGGACCAAAGGATTAAAGTATACACCAAAGTCGCTTGGATCTTCAAGGAAGAAAGATAGGTATCATAAAGTCTGGCCAGACTATGTGAATAACACTATTTCATACGAATTTAGTGTTTTTCAGTGGCAGAACTTTGAAAGAGGACGCGCTACCAGCTCAGAACTACAACACAAAGGAACTGTATTTTGAATATGCTGTGAATAGGAATCTAAAGTACATCTGACGCAAGTGTCTGAATTGGGTGAGTTTTTTACGCATTTTGTCGTGCAGCCCCAGGCAACACGTAAACCTATCGCTACTTCCCCCAACGACCCGAGAAAAGGACCCGTGTTTCCCGAGAAAACACACAAACCGTAGTTGACCGCAGATAGAGAGTTGAAAGTATCAAGAATACCACTGCTGAAGCGGTAAATATTTAGGAGAAAGGATGACAATCCAGACCGAAGAATTATACAGGCGCCGACGAGCGGAAAACGCCAATCAAGAGACGGGAATAGCGAATAGTGTCTCCAAGAGTGACACCGGATATAGAGGAGAGTGGCAAGTTTTCAATCACCGACCTCCGGATATTATACCCATATGCCTTCTTTACTGGATAGATCTCGCCCCAATACGTTCATGAATTCCCTAGAAGATACCCTTTCCAGTATTATCCGGGTAGACGTAGAACGCAAGAGCAATAATAATGTACCTAGAAAGAGTTAGTGAACCATAAAAGAGGGAGTGACAAAATAATATCACTTACATTCCCAGGCACAAGCCACCCTCCAGATAGTTCGACTTGCCGTCCTGAATAAGGAAAGTAACCACCAGTCCGGAAATAAAAAAGGCCACAGTCTCGAAAATCTCGAAGTGGAGAGTCATTGGCTCGTCGATGATCCAGCCAAGAACGACCAGGAAGGGAGTAACAAACAGCGCAATTTGCAAGCTGCTTCCGATTGCAACACCAATGGCCAGGTCCATCTTGTTTTTCCACGCAACCACCACTGCCGTCACGTGCTCAGCCGCATTGCCAACGATGGGAATAAGGACAAGACCGATGAAAGTCTTGCTCAGTCCGGTGCTTTCTACAAGGCTATCGATGCTTCCGACGAGGTAGTCTGCACAAACAGAAACAAGAATGGTCACGATAATAAGAACGACACCTGCCGCAAAGGGACTGAGCAGATGCTCCTCCTCCTCCTCTAGCGCCTGCTGATTCTCCACGTCCACTTGCTCGCCGCTCACCTCCTCAAAGAGGTCGGAATGTGACTTCAGCTGGAAGTACAAATACATGACATAGACAATCAGCAGAATTACTGCGGTGCCATGAGACAGATAGAGGATGTTTTTGTCAGTGTCATAACCAGGCGCGGAAGCCACAGCGGCGTGAAGGGTAGCAGGGATGATCAAGGATGCTGATGCCACAGCCATCAGAGAAGACATAGTCGATGCCACAGTGCTGTTAAAGGTCTGCTCATGGTATCTTAGGCCTCCCACAAAGAAGCAACAGCCAAGAACAAGAAGGATGTTGGAAAGAATGCTACCAAGCATACTGGCCTGGACGACACGGATCTGGTGGTCCTTCAGGGCAATAATACTAACCTGCATCCCTATGTTAGCAACTACACAATCTCTCGAGTCTCCACATTGCACGTACAATCAATTCCACAGCATTTCCGAAGGTAGCATTCATCAGACCACCCAGGGTCTGGCCCATTGTGACGGACAGCTCCTCCGTTGCAAAACTCAACAACGAAGCCAGTGGGATAATCGCGAAGAAATTCAGTACAAAGACAGTCGTTGGGGACCAATGCAGCGCACCCGACACAATTCCGAGAGGGACAAAGACCAGGAGGATATTGACATAGTTCCTCGACAGAGTCGCGTAGGTCAAATGCGCAGTCAATACAGGCCATCGCACCCAAAAGCGCGAGTCCTTGATGTACGGCGAGTGGGGATGAGAACCATCCTCGTTTGCCGTTCCAGATGCAGGATTCAACAGAGTGGCGCGCTCGTCTGCCTGCGCGCTGCCGTTTAGTCCGTGAACCATGGTGTTTCTTCTCCCCCAGCTATGGCTGCGGAATTTAGAAAAGATATTCTGTGTCGACGCTAAATGATAACAAAAAAAAAAAGCACAACCGATCAGTCAGCGCAATTCCCTTTGTAGGTATCCGTATAGTGTGAATTATAGCAGACGGGCATGTGATAGACTAGTTTCCACGTTGTACTTTTGGTACCGGACCGGGATGATGGAATAGCAAATATTGCCAGGACACAGTGGCTAGAGTTGTTGATATTACGAGCCGGCAGTAGGGAAATGGAAATAAAGAAAAATGAGCGTCGGGGAAGGAGGGACGATGGTCAGGCGCTCACGGCAATGAATTGATAGAGGAAAAGCGGAGAGAGCACGAATGCAGGAGAGACGAGGCACCTACACATATGCACTGCCCAGAAGCCAAGAACCCGGAAGTAAAGTGACTAAGGTTCCCGTGGAAGGAAGATAGCGTTGCTGGGACACAGGAAGCGACTGGACTGTCGACTGAGATCGACGCTGCTGGAGGGGTGTGGAGATGAACGCGGACCCTCGAGACTCTTGATACCAAGCCGCTGATGAGAAAGCCTCCAGCCACGTTTCAAGCGTATCCGTGGTTCGGGGACTCGTTTGAAAATTCCGTTTAAAAAACCGTTCGTCGTTCTTGGCTTTTCAATCCTTCTCCTTCAGATGACCTAAGTTTCCACCCACTAGAGACGAACGAGTAAGTTAGCTTCCGAGCTTTCCCAGAGCTTCTCGCCATCGGGCACCCAATAGTTAGAGGCGCGCATAGATAAACAGGTCAACTTAGCCAGAATGCCAAGGACTTGAATGGTTGGAGATGCACAACTGGACAATGTAGTTGTGATTGAGGGAATTTGTCCCTCCCAACCTCATGCAAGGTCAGAGAGCACGGAGAAATGTGGCCGCACATGGTGTTTCCCCAAACGAGCTATAATGGAGTGTCCTAAGGACTAAGAGCAGATGCAACCACCACTATCATCATTCCGAATCTATGTGATTGATGATTGTGATGGTAAAGTAATACGAATTGCTCGGGAGACCAGGATCAATGTCGGGCACAGCCTCGTCGGTTCAGGGTCTAAACAACGCGCGCCGAGAAGGGGGAAGAAAAAAAAAACAAGAAATAGCGGCCATTCCTACTCACCTTGGCAGATACGAAATTCCAAGAGGATTTGGCAACAATTGATAAGGCAGAAACACGGGAGGTTTGGTGGACAGAGTTGCTGACGACTCGATCAGAAGGACCCAGAGCTGGAGCAATTGGAGGTGAAAGAGAAATAGCAATTGCGCGGACAAAATCCCTGTAAAAGCTGCCCTGAAGGAGTATTATTACTTTCTGCGTTAGGTCGATTGACGGAGACCCGCGGGAGCTTCTGCTGGGAAGCTTCAGAGTCCTACTACCGAGCTTCACGGCGCGCGCAAATTTCCCCCCACGATCCACGCAACACTGTACGACTGGCGGATGTGATGCATCAGTGCTGTCCCGAATCGAAACAAGGACCCAATTTCAATCTCAGCAAAAAAACCTTGACGGAATCCAGGGATCGCAACGCGTCCAATCCAGATCAACAGCAAATCAATTGTCCTGATGCGGGACGCCCGAAGGTTGCCAAGACTTGCACTGCCACGCTCGCCCATTCCAGTGCCGGTGCTTCCTGGTTGCCCGCTGGTTCTGACAGGTAATTCGGAGGCTGCTGGTCGTATCAGCGCCGGATTGAGCGGCATCGCAGCCGGTACAAGCGGGTAAAGGAGCATGGCCCGATGACAGGAGGAAAAATGCTTTCTATCCAGGAGGAGATGAGCACCCTAACATGCATGTGGTCCCTAAAGAGCTCACGATCTGATATTTGCACTAGCCAGTCTCGACTAAGCGACTAGTCTATCCGCCTAAGCCACGCTATTGAGACCGACCTGAAGCTTGGCTTCCCTCCCAAGACCGGGGAGAGCCTGCCAAGCCCTCGCTAGATCTAGGACGTCTCTGTGTGGGGAGGTCGGTGAACATCTAAAATCGGCTACTTCGCTGAGATCCCACTGCTGTTTGAAGTTATATACTCCGTACACAATGCACACGACAGTCCACTTTATTGTGAAACGAAATAGCTGGTGTTAGGACACTGCAATTGAACCGATCCAAATTGTTCGGCTGAAAGGACCTCAATTCACTGCAATATGTGTAGTGAATGTAGTACTGCACTATATATTAGCCTAACAGCACTATTCTTTAAAGGTCCGTCTAGGCATACTCCGTATAGCGACAACAAATCACTCAGTGTACTCCGTATGGATTTTCCATATCCTTGCTGTTCGTAGCTAACGCCAGCCACACGATTTTGCGCCACCTCTCCCCGCCACCATATCTAGATCGATCACATCGAGATCGGAATATCGCCAGGTGTGGCTGCCTGGGGCGTGATATTCCCATAGGAGTAATCTTTGAGGGCCGTGCCTCCTAGTGGGTAGTTAGTGCCCGCCTGACCATGTCAGCGCGTGCTTCAAATCACATGATCACTTACAGATGTTGTTGTGGATGACTATCGCATAGTATTTGCGCTTAATGTACAGTGGGGAACTTGCCTACAATTTATCCGCAAGGTGTTTATTCTTCGAGATTCCTTATTTCTAAGGAGCCCCTGGGGGAATTCTCCCATGCCTATATAAGAGAGTTCCATCCACAGAGATATATTTAATAAACTGAGCTTGCTAGAGAATCCAAGCATCACGCACGCACCAATCTCCCTTCGGGGGATCCTTAGCATTGGCACTGGCGGGTGGATTTCATGCCAATATCTTTGCAAGAAGCTCTGTGCCGCCGAGTGCGAGAGCTGCAGTGATTTTGGCGGGTTTGTTTCCTTTGCTTTACTGAGAGTACTGACTATCTTCCACTACGACGAGCAGGCGCTGTTCGAAAATTTAGGCTTCACCGTGAGCATTTAGCCGTTCTACCTGCTATGAAGACAATCCCAGGTTATTATTCACCAGGAGTTTAAACTCAGTAATAGGCTCACGTTGGTCGATCATAGCGCTGTGCGGCAGGTCGGAATTGTCATGCACGGCTCCACAAGTGTGATGGAGCAGTACTGCCTGGAGATGCTATCTAAACGGCAGGAGCAATACTAACTCAGAAAAATGTAACAAGAAGCAGGAGTCAGAAGATCAGCTTCACGGCGACCCAGATCTGAAGATGAGTTTGACCAGTGGGAGTCCAATCCCAAATGTTTTGTGGCAGTTATCCCTGCTCCGTTCTTGGATCCTCGCGCAGGATCTCCTGAATGAGGATTTTATTGCGCTGCCTGCAGAAGCTACCCCTATCGTCGGTCGCTTCATCGATGAAGGAAGTTCACAGAGGAGAGCTTGAAAAATCACATCAGAGACTGTGGGGAGATTATAGACGGGAGAAATGCACATAGCGAATTATTTAACTGCGATTCAGATTGGAGCTAGATATAGCATGCATAACTAGATGACAATGGACAAGATAGGAATAATCAGCAAGAGTTAACCATTGACAGAACAAGTACTGATTTCTCTCTCTCTGCTCCTTGTATATCCACTCTAGCTATCTACAACTTGTGGCACAACATAGTTGAATTGCGAGGATCTAAATTTATTTGGCCTATAAAATTGTGTGTTCTCCTTTATATCTCTGTGGATGGGGCTAGAAAATAGAGTACTATGTCATTTGGGGGCTATTTGCATTGAAAAAAAAAAAAGCTTAAGTCGCTCAGGGACCCTTTCTGCGGCGCAATCTTAACCTCAGGAGCGATTTTATTGACCTACAATGTGGCGCCTACAGCCTAGAGTCTGCACTTTTTACGATGCTGTTGGGCGGGGGATTAAAGAGTAGCGGCACTTTGCTGCAGGGTTGTTTCGGTGAGTTTCGATACATGCGCAGACTAAGACCCCTCAATAATAGCTATGACCCGGCAATACTCTTTCCTATTTCGCCGCCAACCTTGAGGCCGAAGCAACAACAGCAGCGACATTTCCTAGACAAGATTTTGCCTTAACAAATGCAGGTTTTCTTGTTAGGCAGAGGTTTTTGGATATGATCACTAAAATCGAACCTAAAGCACGCTCCGTTCTATTCCTGATTAACTCACGTTTCAGCTTCCTTGAGAGTTATACACAACCGTATCCAGCAATCTATTACTCCTTGGTATAGTTCTACTAGTGTCATCCTCCAATAATGACAATGACGCGTAGCAAACCAAAGGTGGAACTTCTTCAGGCAGAGGTCGATGAAAATGACCAAAGCTTCTTCCGCCTTCTGATCGACGATCAAGCCATCAAGTATATCACCATCGAACCTGGCCTGTACACCACGGAGGATATGTGTTTTGGCCCATCTCTGGTTTCCCTTCTTCCAGAATTCCCTCCTGGAGATTGGAACGACGGTCTGGTGGCCAGAGATACAAGCAACGACCAACCGTACTTTGCACGTGCTACTCGAACTCAATTCCCTAGTGTGAGGCATCTGTGGCACGGGACCTCCGTCGACTACTTTGATATTGCGATCGGAGAGAAGCTACGAACGGGCATTTACGAAGTTACGTGCCCACAATTTGATACTATTGTCGTCGCTAAGTTCGCCCGCTTCGAATGGGAGATCCAATATCTCGAGAATGAGACTATTGCCTACGAGTGGATTGAGGGCCACGAAATCGGACCACGATTTCTAGGTCATTTGACTGAAGACGGTCGGGTGATTGGATTCCTAATGGAACGTATCACTAATGCACGGCATGCCAGCCCAAATGATCTTGCGGCTTGTCAGCAGACGTTGCGTCGATTACACCACTTGGGTATCCAACACGGCGACACAAATCGATTCAATTTTCTCATTCGTGGACAAAAGGCAGTTTTAATTGATTTTGACACGGCTCGGAAGTGCGATGACCAGGATGCACTCCACAAAGAGCTCGAAACCTTGCCAGGATATCTAGAGGATACGTCTAGGAGAGGAGGTGGTGGACTTCTTTGTACAGAACCAAATTAGTTATCAGTTTTCCGTTGATATGGTGCACGTGTGGATTGTAAAGCGGACGAATGTTCTGTTCTTAGCAGTTGTAGTGTCAAATAGTTTTTCAATATCTGAGCCGGAATATAAAACTCTTTGACTGAGAGCTTTGCGGCCATCTAAGATGGTCCCAACTGTTCAGTTGGGTTTAGTAGCTGCTACTCTGCTGCTTAAGATTATCAGAAGTGTCTTCACTTCCTCCTCCCGCTTTCCAGCTATGCAAAGTTCAACTTGTTTAAAGAACATCATACGGACCAAATAGTGCTGTTGAGTAAGATTCAATTGCGCTATTGGATCAGACAATAAATGTCTAGGATAGGAGTGCTACGTACAGTAGATATTACTGCATTGTGCTATCTGATGAAGACTTATTCGGCGGGTGGAGTTATATATATGTGTACCTAAATGATGAGCTGGACAGGTCAGTAGATCCTGCTAACAGCTTAATCCTGGTTACAATCAAACATGTTCCGCGATATCGCATGTAAACAATGATCAACAACGAATATATCGGCCAGAACTAAATAAGTGGCAAAATGGCCAAAACGTTCTGCCGCGAAATATGTGCAAAAGAATTCCTTAATGGACCCTTTGAAAGTGCCCTCCCAAGGGCAAGGGTGCGCAGTATATGTTTTTTGATCTCATATACCTTTAGGCTGGACCTCCTCCAAGACCTGCTGCATATGCAAGGTACCAGGTCCGCGAGGCACCACCATCGATCCAGCTGTAGTTGAAGTTCGACTGATTGAAGAAGCTCCACGAAGAATTTGGATCGATGAGGGCGAGGTTGGCATACAGAACACCTTTCCAGCCGCCTTCAACATTCTGAGCAGGGTCGGAGGCATTGGACGCAAAAATCGCGTTCCACTCCTCCGTGACAAATTTCTGGCTCCGTGTGTATGCAGAGTTTGGCATAAGTGGAAGCATATGGATCCTGATCGTTTTGTCAGTAACAGTGAGCCCCGTCGACGGTTGCATTGTGACTTACCCCTGAATGTATTCAAGATTGGTGCCAAAGTAAGTGGTGTGGTCAACCTTATTTTCAAACAGCTGCTCAAAGGTTAGCTTTTGTACAATTTGAATGTCATAGCGGATACATACAATACCTGTCACTTTATTGCCAATAAAGTTGGAGGGCTGATTGGTATTGTCACTCTCCATGTAGAAATAATTGTGGAGAGAGCGCTTGAGAATACCCAACATAAGATTGCCTCGTGCCTCCATACTCGCGTCACCGATGGTTTTACCCCACACCTTGACAGCATACGCGAACATAGCATCCTCAGAGGTTGACTCTTCATCTTTTCCGTCGGAAGACTCAAACAGGCCTTTAGCCCAGGAATGGCCATGGAACCAGTCAAACGCCCGAGAGAATGGGAATAATGGATCGTTCGATACCGAGTTTCCTGCATCGCGAACAAGCATATTGACATAGTCCTTGTTATCAGCCAGCCAGCTAGGATCGAGAGAGCCAATGACAGCGGCTGCATGGATGAAGTATCCATAGTGAAAGTGGTGATCATTGTAATAGGTATTTCCGAAATCAACCCCGCTGTCACCCGTTACGTAGCTAGCAGACGAGACAACACCTTTCCAGACATTGTCATAGACCAGGGGGAACTGTTGTGTATTGTTGGCAAAACGAGCGAAACAATCCTTCAGATTCGTCAGGGCTGATGCAGCAAGACTAGGGTCGTTCGCCAATGTGTTGACGGTATAGATCAGGGTAGCAAATTTGCTCAGAGCCTTGCCGCTGTAATACATGCTGTTAAGGTCTGTTTGTTCGGTCATGTTCTGCTGGAGTTCGGTAGGAGCGACGTTGCGCAGCACCTGTTGAGCAGAGGCCGAGAGAGTTGTAATATTTCCTCTTGACGGAGACCAAGGTGCAAATCCCATATCTGTCGGGAGGTCAGGCTCCATCATAGTCCAACTCTCTCCGATGACAGCAGTAGCATTGCCCTTAGTCGTACTTCTAAGCTGAAGAGCAATCTTCCGGCTCTGCGTAGAATTATCAAAGGATTCAACGTGATGGGGCAATGCAAACATCAGCAACGGAGTTGTTCCCACGTCTTTTCCTCCCTTCTGCCATGATAGGCTATATGTACCAGTGCTGTTGGTGACCGAACCTGTTACGTTGACAGATATCGGATAAACACCAGAGGAATTGTCATAGAATTTCTCTCCTGCATCACCCGAAGGGTTCTTGGCTACCTGAACAATTCCTGAAAATCCAGTAGGCCCAGTAAGATTGGTGTTAGAATCGAGATGTAGATTTGGGTCTGTTCCATTTGATGGGGTGACATAGATGAGCCAGGTGCTATTGTCCTCCAACGTGGCTCGGTATTTGAAGATACCGGCACGTGGAGAGCCGGCGGTTACGACGTTTCGGAAGAAGACGCTGCTTTGGATGAGGGGCTGCAGGTTAGTATATACTGCAGTCACATATCCCATTCCCTGAAAGATGGGGAAAGTAATATTTGAAGATGTTCCGTTATTCGGCTGCAGTATGACCTGAGCAGACATAGGCTGAGAGCAATCAGTGGAAACTACTGTCGAGTTACCCAGTTCCACAGCTGATAGGATCATAGACTGGATGCCAACGGGGTTGATATAGTAACTGATAGGATTACCTGGGAGACGATCATCAGGCTGGCCATACGCAAGCATACTGGAATCAATGTGCGAGATGGCCATGCCCCAGCTCTGGGCATTACCACTACCTTTAGCCCAGAAAAGGGAATAAGGATGAGTCAACGCTGGAGTAGTCTGATTGCCCAAGAAGAAATTCGCAAAGAATTTATTTGTCGAAACTGGACCACTGTTTCTCTATTGTCACCATTAGCAAATGTTCTCAAAAATGATACTCGCGGAATATACTTACGATGCCTAATCTCGGCACGGGGTGATCGTTCCTAGTCTGGACACTTGATGGAATAGCACCCGTAGAAACGGGCTGGAACACATCTTGACTAGTCATTGTGGCAGCAAGTTTTGTGCTCTTTGCGCATCCGATATTAGTTGATGTTGCAGCTGTGGAAGTAGCAGTTGTGGAAGTAGCAGTTGTGGAAGTAGCAGTTGTGGAAGTAGCAGTTGTGGAAGTAGCAGTTGTGGAAGTAGCAGTTGTGGAAGTAGCAGCTGTGGAAGTAGGGATAACAGAGTTGGCTGTTGTAACGGGCGGTTGACCACAGGTACAGGACTGTCGGGGATTTGAAGCAACAAAAGTTGGAAATGGCGGTAAGTAAGGGCGTCCTCCACGTTCTAGGCTAGTAATATAAACCTGAAATGTTTGTTAGACACGCTATAAAGTTAAGCAGATGAGTCTGTACTTACCCCTTTGGTCTCAGGCGCTGGGATTCGTGCACCCGGAATGAACGGAGGATATTGAGTCTCGAAAGAGACAGTCTGAGATTCTAATCTAGACGAGACTTGTCCGGTTGAAGGGGGGCAAGGAAGAGCACAGGCAATCTCTGCAGCCTGAAACCATATTAGTATAGTTGTGATGAGCCAAGAGAGTGGTGCCATGGTTGGTCAGAATTAGGCAGAAAAGTGTGGTAAGGTAGTATAAACTTCAGCCAATGACAAGATGTGGCTTATAGAGTCCACTTCCAAATAGAGGATTATACAAAAGGAAATCATTTAATGCAGGAATGATTGTAAGTGTGCTTGGGTCAATAGGAGATGGCCCCGTGGGAAACAGTCCAGATGACACCAATCAACGCCAACAGGATTTCACAAGCAAGGGAAAATGAGAGAATGAAGACTGAAACAGTCCCTGAAGGGCCCTCGAACTGTGTCTGTGACAAGGCCAAGCAGGAATGAATGAATGAATGGAAGGGATAGCGCAGAAGGGACTTGTGTCTCTTTCCTCGCATGCAAGGACTGTACAACAACAGGATGAACAATGAGAGCAATCATCTTCTTACAGGTACTGATATATATAATCTCAGGAGGTTGGTGTGATACTTGAGAATCGAAAGCACTCCACTTTCAGAAAGAACGCCAGATGACAGCTTCCCGTGCCAGGTGTGTCAAAATGTCCGATGTATGAACTGGCAAGGGCCAATCCAAGAGCGTGAGATGTATTGACTCGTAAGCTTCTGGACCGTGGAACGGAAGAGTATTGGCAGGTTGGGGAGTTGAAGGTCAGATAGTGCAGAAGAGACGTTCAGCTTAGCTATGTCCTGTTACCCTCCACCTTCAGGTATGCAAGCTCCAGAATAGAGTTGATCCAATTGCAGGTCGAGTTCCCGCACGCCCGGCCCCACCGTCGAACACTGCGGTATGAAAAGTGATTGGGATGATGAGGCCTCCTGATAGACGGGCCGAAGAAGAATACCTATTGTTCAGCGCTGTGGATACTCCGATTGGCGCCGGTGGGAGGAGATCATCCCAGATGCGCGGGATGGCTGTCCGCGACACGCACTCGCCGCCACGAGGAATGTAGCCCATGTGGACAACGACGAATCACACTATATTATTCTCTCTGATCTTCTACCATGGCAAAAATTCTTCATGATCCACTTATTATCAGGAACATCTCTGACTGGCCAGTCTTACATTGTTCATCGAGGCTGGTTGTCTCATAGAGTGCCTTGGCACGTGGGTAGGCTTCTTCAGACTCTTAACACTTGGACACATGGACATCAAAGATAGAAGATGATACAAAATATTTTAATCTATCAGATATAATGATTATGGTCGGCTGCTAGCAGTGTCACAAGGAGACGGTTCTCCCCGGTACCCCCTTGTTGCTCCGCAGCCTTACCCGCTGTCATATGGTCTCATTACGGGGTAGGAATGCATGACCGATGTCATACAACTCATCTGACAAGATCATCTAGCCCAATATATACGCTATGTATGCCGGTGACGGAAAGAGGCAACGGAACACATGTCTACTGTATATTTAACGGTATGGTGATAACAAAGGATCGATTCGTCGTTCCCTGTATAAGACTATCTATTTGAAATGGCCATTCTATGGCACTATTAATGCTCTTTACCCTGGCATTTACATAAACTAACCAATGAAATTTAACCCATGATACCATTCCTTTTCTTTTGACCGAGCCCAGAAAAAGCGAAAGTAAAAGCTCGCGAATACATTTCCAGAAAAGATGCGCTAGATCGTCGGCTTCTCCATAGGTTTGATGATACCCTGCTTCACCATCACGCGAGGCTTGGTAGCATCCTGGAAAGTCTGCTTGGTGGTCCACTCTGGACCGATCGGCAGACGCAGAGAGCGTTCATACTGTTGTTTCGACTCGAAGGGGTGAGGAAGCTGAGAAGCAAGATACTTGACATTCTGTAGATGACAGTCAGCAAGATGGCTGTGAATGACAGAGAACTCTAGGAGATCAGGGGTAAGTCTCACCTTTTTCACTCTTTTTTCATTAATGATGACATGCCCAAGCCTGGCATCCTTACGTTTCTCAGGTTTTATGCCCTCGACTGTAGTGAGAAAACGCTTTTGGCGTTTCTGTTGTTTCTTGCTAACTCCCTCGCCAGCCCAGCTTCCCCATCCAGGCAGCGTATTATCTACCACCTTATCACCTTCTTCCTCGATGGCTTCTTGCTTTTCTTGTTCGAAGTCTTGAACGACTTCATCACCAGCGAACGCTTTCTTCACCAGGTCATGGTTCTTCAGGAGGATCGGAACATTGTCTTCATCATCGCTCCCACTTTCTTCACCATTAACTGCTTTTTTAGTTGCTGGACGGTCATCGGATGGAGTCTTGGTTCGACTCTTGATCTTCTTAGTCTTCGCAATGGTATCTGGAACAGGTTCAGGTAATGTAATATCGACAGTCTCTCCAGAAACGTCGTTGGCGCGCCTACGGTTGTTCCTGGTGGTTTGAGCCAGCCAGGGATTTTCCTCTTGTTGAGGTGAGTCCGATTTTCTCGAATCCTCTTGGACGCGGTTATGGGAAGCCTTGCCGGAATCGCGCACCAGTTTCTGATTCTTAGACGCATCGACCACGATGTCCACTTCGTCGTCTGCCGGTGCATGATCTGCTTCCTCATCTGACCCTGCAGGTTCTTCGAACTCGTTCCGTGGCACTGCAGGCTTCTCTTTCTTGGGACCTTCAGCTTTGGCAGTACCGAATTTCTGCCGGCCAATTTCGGATTCCGCTTCTGATTGTGAGTCTCCACCATCAATTTCACGAGCAAGCCTCCTTATATCTGCATCATTCTGTGCTTTGCGGGAAGCTTCTGCATTTTGCATGAACTTCATAGAAAGGAGCTTTGCGTGCGGGCCTTTCAGCTCCTCGGCATCTCCATCGGCTTCCAGTTCATCCAGCTTCTGCCGAAGCTTGCGAGCTTCCCTATCGGATGCGTCTTCCGCCCAAGGGTCCTCGTCGTCGGACTCTGAACTCGACGAACCAAGGTAATCATCATCCTCACGATGTACTCGCTTGCCTTCAATTCGTTTTTGAAGTTCTTCGTCTCTTCTTGCCATATCTGCTACACTCACGCGAGCATCCTCATCCCAAGCGGCACGACCGGTCTGTTTTAGACCCTTGGCCCATTTGCTCTCGCGATGCTTCGCTCCCATTCTAGCCTCTGCTCTTTTCCGCTCATTTCTTTCTTTCTCTTCCTCATCCAGATCCACTCCTGCTTCTAGAAGTGCCTGTCTCTCCATTTGTTCCATCTTCTCCCGTTCCTTGCGATGAACACGTCGGTAGGACTTGCTCTTGATTTTCTTGATTCTCTTTGCACGGACCTCCTCTCGGAAGAGCAGCTCTCGATGTTTGCGAAGCTCTGCTCTCCGAGCTTGCAACTCTTCAAGAGAAAGCTTCCGCGCCTCAAGCTCCTCAAACTCCTGAACTTGCTGTTCTGCAGATTTCTCGTCTGCAAGTCCGCTCTCCACCAATATGTTTTGGATAGTGCTCTCAAGGTCCGTCTGTGGTTTGACTACATCCATTTTTGTCACTGGCTGTTCATTAGGATTAACAAGAGGGAAGGAGAGGTGCTCCGCTCGTCGATTCGTCTTGACTGTCTCTATCCATCGGTCTAGCGTCTCTTTGCTCTTCTCATATGCAGCTGCCCGCTCCAGTCGATCTTGTTGACGCTTAGGAAGAGGTGCTTGAAGCTTTCCAGGTATACCCGTAGACGTAGACTTCCGAGATGCAATCGTAGGATCTAGGTGTTTGAGAGAATTCTTTAAGCGAGAATCAGTGATAGAGGGTATAAGGTCCGCAACAGTCAGTTTTCGCGTAGAGTTTAATCCGTATTCTGTCGGCTTGCCATGTTCTGTGCCGGAATCGAGCTTTCGTGGTTTCTTAGCAGTAGCTTCTGTATCCATAGAGCTTACGAAGCTTCGAAGCTTGGAGAGCCCACGCTGATTATCGTCGTCGTCGTCCGACATCAATAGGTTGGATTCGTCACTGAGCTCTGCATCGTCCTCAAACCCTTCAGACAGTTCATTGCTGGATTTATCCTTTGATGCTTTCTGCTTAGGTCGAGAACTCGTTTTCTGGGATTCATCTTCCGAGGTGTTCATATCCCATGCTGTAGCCAGATCCACAGCGTCTTCCCCCAAATCGTCTTCAGAGTTTTCCTCAATATTATCGACGTCTTCAGATAGGTCTATTTCACCCCTTGATTTTTTGCCGCCAGAGGGTCGCTTCGATTTGGACTTCATTGTAGAGCTGCCGGGGAAAGAGAAACCCTCGAATCTTTCTTCGTCACTTGAGCCCATAGCTTCGTCGCTATCCAATTCACTATCATCATCGCTGTCTACTTGCCCTATTTTCCACTCATGTCCCTCGCTATCACTTCCGCCCTCGGCGCTTTCACCTGAGGATTCATCGCCGGTTCTGCGCCGCTTCGTGTCCGGGCCATCTGAATCTTCGCCTTCATTGTGGGAGTTGCGCTTGCGTTTGGAATCATCATCATCTTCATCCTCGCCAAGACGATGGCGGCGAATCCTGGGTTTGATTGGGAATTGTTTCTCGGCGATGGTTAGCGCATTCAGACTCTTTCCGACCTTGCGCCTAGGCTTTGCTTTTCGAGGTCCCTCATCCTTGGGCCTTCGTAGTTGATTTGACTGTCTGCCAGCCATGACTGCGTATATTTTGCTTCTGAGAAAAAGAGATGCAATGGCAGTTAACACGGAATCAAGAAGAGCTCCTTAGAGAGCTCCGCGTTGCGGCTCAAGAGCAAAGTGTGGGGGGTTTTGGTATTTTTTTTTTGGCGGCCAAAAAGTTCTCGGAGGCGGAGTTACTAGCGCGGTTAGAATCTCGCAAGTCCGATGCGGACCGCTTCAACTAGAACGACGACCTCCTCAAGCACACCGTCAACCGTGCGGAACATCGTCCAATTTACCAGCGACTGGTCTCAATTGTCCGTCGCAGACAATGTTCAAACCATCCAAGACCATGATGGCGCGTTTGCGCTTGACCACGAAGCAAGTCAATGGTGGCTACTACAAGGGAAATCGAGCGGGATCGATGGGATACTTCGCAAAAAACGGTTCCTACGTGATTGACTGGAAGAAAGTCCGCACTTATGTTGTCCCCGAGCAACTTGATCAGTTTAAGGTAATTCCTCAGCTTTTCTCTTGGATGCATGGCTCTATCTAACCGTTTTGCAGCTTACCCCGTTTGTCACGCGACTCATGGCCCCGACGAGAAGCAAATACACCAAGGAATTGGAAAAGAATGGCAAGATCATCACTGTGGAGCGAGCATTCGACGGAAAAGACTACCTCAAGATGTGGATGTCTGATAACGGCCAGGAAGTCCTCGAGTACGAGCGACTCGAAGCGGAGGCAGCTGAACCAGAAAAAGTCGAAGTTGCCGCTCAACCGAAGAGTTCATGAGATCGCGACAAGGACAACAATACCAGGTTCTCTGCTCCATGACCCGCAATCAGATATAATGTGGATATAAACTCGTGGGCACATCTGCACCCAAGGAGGGGAATCTTCAAGGTGTTCTGCGAAGCGTCCAGCCCTGCAAAAGGCTGCGGCTGCTTCCCCTTACTGCTGATAAGGAATCAGCCAGCGACGATTACTATTACCATTCATGTACCATATAACGCATTGCGGTTTACATTTGGCGAAATTAGGTGATATCATACTGTTTCTTGGTTGGAAAAGGTTTGAAGATAAAGAAGCATAGAATATGGGGAAATCTCCGGGTCTTTTTCTACAAATTTCTTCGTTCTCTCAATGTTGGTCCAGCAATGAACTGGGAAGGAAGTAGAAGTGAGCCATGTGCCCATAGAGTATAGATTTGTAGTAATCGAGAACTGAGTCTTGGAATCTTCGCTGGCCTTCTGGCGGTGGCGATAGCTGCGAGACTCGTGGTCGCAGCCATTGTCGGGCTGCGGGCCTGGTGAGCGGACCATCCCGAGCCCCGGCGTTCATCCCGCGGCCGTCATCACGGAGCGTATGTCATAACCAACTTATCTGCTGTCGTCGAGCTTAATTTTCTTTCACATCAGTGATGGAGACAGCTGCGTCCGGATACGCAGCGTCTACGGAAAACACTATTCACCTGGTCTGAGCTTCGTCGACGAACGGCTAACACTCCGCAGAGCTCGAAGCTATGTTCCAGTCCTTCACGGGCAGCTCACGCCGCCCACGGCAGGTGAATCTGGGGAGTCGCACCTCAAACCCTTTTGCTGGATTTCCTTCAGGCAGAGGTGCTCCTCATGGCGGCGGTCCACAGAATACCCTCGCTATCGCACAGCAAGAGCGAATGCTGAGGCAACAAGAAAGGGAACGGCTAAGTGCAAGTCGCAGAATACAACGGACGTGGCGGGGTTACAGGAGCAGAAAGACAACACGCAGCATCTGGCGATCCGAATGGGACGCTGTCGAACAGGGGAGAGTTTCAGACGAGCTCTCTTTCGAAAGCCCTGGGGGATATGATATTTTGCGAACACATCCTCCCGTACGCTATTCGACACCTACGGAGTGCTTGTCGCAGCTCAGGCTGCTGTTACATTTCCTCGAGATGAGCAACGGAGGCGATATCCTCCGTCTGCTATACTTTGCAAAAGCCTTTCAACAGACACTTGTGGAGGTACCTTCGATTGCTACTGAAGGTGAATGGACAACATTACTGGTGCGTCTTGCCAAAGCAACGCTCCGTGTGCTACATGCCTCTGTTTCGTCTGCTTTGACGTCCAAATTTGCCATTAGCGAGCTTCTACAGTTGCTGGTATTCCTGACGAGCTTGGTACCGAAACAACTAGCCCGTATTGCAGATGATTATTATTCTGCTATGGCTGTTTTAACCAGGAACTTCACGGTTCTTTCTAAGGAGACAAACTTGACAAGAGACATGTTGGTGGAGAGTGTCCTTGCTTTGCTCCGGCCGATTACCTCGGAAACTCTTAGTGCATATGAGTGGTTTGCTAGGGTGTACCTTACAATCCCAGACCTCGATAGTCGCCTAGGGACGATCGAGGATCTTGCAACAAATATCAACTATAGGCTTCTCGCATCAGCGCTGGATGTCCAAGTTTCTCAGATACCTTCGAGTCCAGAAGACACTGAAAATCGTCTCTGGCTCCTTGCATACTTCATTTTCTTTCATCGACATGCCCTTGGAGGTGTCGTACAGAAAGCTCCTGAACCCGAGTTTGTGAAAGTAGTATCCTTCCTCCTCAACTCTGTCGCATTATATGTATCGCGTCGTCTTGAAATAGACGAATCTACTGACAGTGAGGAAGTGCAAGGCTCACCGCTTCACCCATTTGTGCGAGAACAGATTACGAGCCTTGTGAACCAGAACAGTATCACAGGTCTGTTATCTCAAATCCCGTCCAGTCGTCTTTCAAGCGGCGGGCTGCAAGATAATAAGCTCGGAGAATCAGGTGAAGCTAAAATTCTTGCTACATACGCCTTGACGCTCCTAAGGGTGTTTCCCCGACGGGGGGATGATATCCGTATGTGGCTATATCTGGGGTCTGCTTCTGCGAATGACAATGGGGCGCAGCCTGGCTCACGTGTACCTGCCATTAAATATTTCTGGCAGGCATCACGTTCCACGAAGATTTTCGCTAGGGTCAGTCGGGATTCAAATGAAGTCCTTCCTCTACTGAAACCTTTGCGTCCTGTCGAGTCCGCCAATGGTAATGTCCTGGATTATTCGCAACAAGAGAGGGACCAAGAATGGACAATTATTCTTCTATTCCTCGAGTTGTACACATTTGTCTTGAAGGTCATGGATGACGATGAATTCTTTTCTGGCGGATCTTCTCTCACGGTGCTTTCCAGCTCTCGGGTTTCATGGACCAAAGAGAGCGCGCTCCCACTGCGTGATATAAAAGACATGACCGTTTTCCTTAAGAATCTGGGATTCACCTTGTACTGGAATGCAGTGGATCTGAATGAAACGAATCCTCTACAGGAAACAACTAGTATCCGAAACTACTTTAGTTCTTCTGCTTCGTCTCCTGAGCCTCTGATAACTGTCAAGGACGTGGAGTTGAGGAATAAAGAGAAGGGGTTGCCTGGTGTGACCGGAATACCTCTGGATTATTTCAAGGGCCTCGTGACGGGTTTGTTGAGGATGATACACGAACGAGAGTAAGCACAACAACCATTGCCTTTCTACTGACTCTGACTGTGACTAACAATCTCTAAGCTCGAGGCGCAAATTTCTACCTGACGGCCATTGGCTCATGACTGGTCGTTTTGACATGGAGGGTTTCATTCCTGCTGTCGTTGCAGAGGAAGAGAACCGACATCAGCTCCAGGAGGGAGACGAGGATGAGGGTGGAAATAGGGAGGATTTCTTGGACGACATCGATGAAACGTCCCTGGGACTGGTTGGCACAGGGAGAGCTCAGCAGGCTCGGCGTATCGAAGCCCTCAGGCGACGTCAGCAACAAGTGGCCAGGAGGAAACAACTCGAAGCGGTTGCTCCTCGACTCGAGATTCTAAGGAACATGCCTTTCTTTATCCCATTTGCCACTCGCGTGCAGATCTTTCGGGAGTTTATTTACAGAGATCAGATGCGTCGGAGACAAGGGTTTATCGACCCCGATGCCTGGCGTATGTCTGTTGCGCAGGCTTCGATGGGCCGGATGATCGATGGCCGACCTGCGGCACACGATATCCTTAGTCGCCACCATGCCAACATTCGACGAGATGGCGTGTTTGAAGATGCTTTTGACCAGTTCTATGATTTAGGGGAGGGTCTCAAAGAGCCTATCCAGATCAGTTTTATTGACCAGTTTGGCGCTGTCGAAGCTGGAATTGACGGTGGCGGTGTGACCAAAGAGTTCCTAACTAGTGTGACAAATGAAGCGTTCAAGCCTTCTAACGGTCTCGATTTGTTTGTCGAGAACGACCATCACTTGTTATATCCAAATCCTGCTGCTGTCGAGCAACGCAAGGAACTTCTACGGCAGGCAGGGTTTACCGATGGCAGTGCTGAGTGGAATGAACAAGTTCGGGATCTACTTCGTCGCTATGAGTTCCTGGGACGCATTATTGGCAAGTGTCTCTACGAAGGAATACTGGTGGATGTTAGCTTTGCGGGGTTCTTCCTTCTCAAATGGTCCCTAACTGGCGGAACGGGCTCTGCCCAGAGAGAGTCCGCGTACCGGGCAAATCTGAATGATTTAAGAGACCTCGATGAAGGCCTCTACCAGGGCTTGGTAAGTCATTTTCATACGACGTATTCTTTTCAAACGCTAATTCTCTATCCAGCTGCAATTGAAGAACTACACTGGCGATGTTGAAGACTTTGCTCTCAACTTCACAGTCACAGACACAATACCCGTTCCGGGTCCTACAAATCCGGATGGAACGCCTGCCACTACTCGTACTATCACCAGGGAACTGAAGCCGAATGGGTCCAACATTCCCGTTACAAATCAGAATCGTCTTGTTTATATCTCCTACATTGCTCGCCATCGTTTGCAGGTGCAGCCATTCTTGCAGACGAACGCCTTCCTACAAGGTCTAGGACAGATCATTCAACCTTCGTGGCTTTCCATGTTCAACCAGTCGGAATTGCAGACTCTCGTGGGAGGTGACTCTGGTGAGATTGATGTCGCCGATCTACGGCGGAACACGCTCTATGGTGGAGTTTATTCTCTTGGAGATGACAAGGAAGAGCATCCGACGGTCAAGTTGTTCTGGCAGGCTATGGAAAGTATGACCAACGAGGAGCGTGCTAAAGTTCTCAAATTTGTCACGTCGACTCCCCGAGCTCCTCTTCTTGGGTTCAGTCATTTGAATCCCCGGTTTAGCATCCGTGATTCAGGTGACGACCAAGACCGACTACCTAGTACCAGCACATGTGTTAACTTACTGAAGCTTCCTCGGTACTCGAATGCCAAGGTCCTACGGGAGAAGCTACTTTATGCTATCAACTCGGGAGCTGGATTTGACCTCAGCTGATCTATTCGCCTTCTATCTACTCAACCTGGCCTTTAGCTTTAATGAGAAGAGGATCCGATTAATTCTTTAATGAACCGTTTTGAGCAGGGATCTGACATAGGGAAAGCGGATGTGGTCATAGCATAATTTGGGCGTCTGTAAGGGATTCTTTGACAACCTAGCGATATGTTATTTTTGTCGTGTAGATAGAGATATGTGTTAAAGTAGCAGATATTGGTCTTGCTCATTCATAGAGATTCGATTCCTTGTCGTGGCTTACTCAAGGGGGCTCTTGTGGCGAATCTGGAAACTGTATAGGGATACCGCATATCCCTGGCAGAGCAGGTACAGTAGCATGTCGCCACCTAGGCCTCACGTCACATATTGTAGGCTCCTGCTATCAGATGGAAGCTCTTCACTTGTTGACCGGTATGCCCCCTGCCTAGATGTCCTTTCTTTCTATGAGAGATCATGAAGTATAGGGGGCTAGTATTACTTTTACATTGTTTGTTGTTTGGAAAGGTCTTCCTTTCGAGACTTTTCGCGGAGGACGTGCAAGAGTGGTATTTACTCATGTTTGATCTTCCCCGCCAGTCGTTATAAAGGCTAGCTGTCGATGAGCAGAGCAGAGCAGAGCAAGCAAGAGCATGGCGATGTAATGTGATTTTTGCCTCCACCAATCACAGCCCGTCTGAATATTCAGTCTTCTTTTTTTTCATGTGCCACCCCGGATAGCCATCATCTGCAGACCAGTCCAAAAACCCTGAGTTGTCGTGCTGGGTCCGTCGGCGAGGAAGAACCTTTGATAAGCGATCCAACGATCGGGAAGGGCCTCACCCAAGGTTCGCAGTTGCTGATATTTTGGATTTGCCGCTGCCACCAAAGAGAAAAAAAGCCCTCGATCGAGTTGTAGGGTCGGCCCAAAGCGGCCTAGCGCGGGTTTTCACAAAATTTCCCTTTGAGTTTTCCAGAAACCCCGACAAAAGGCCCAAAAGCTCTTCCACCACACGGTCTTCCCACCACCCTCACATCTTTTTGCTACTCTTAGCATCCTTCTTATTTCTCCCTTCTGCCCCCTTCCCCCTTTCCCGAAAAAATTAAATCGGAAAAAACCCTCAAAAAAATCGTAAAATCCTCTTAAAAAAAGCCCTCTCTCCGTCATCTGGACCTTGTGTGGTTGTTGTGCAAGATTTCTCGCCTGCCGCCGCCTTTGTCCCCATCCCTCGTGATCGACCCAACTTCGCATCGTTGCTTATTCTCCAGCTCATCGCGCGTGGAGAACTAAGGCGAGATCACATCTGTGACACGCTGAGACACACCACTCCTTTGCTTCTAACGGCTTAAGGTGTGGCGCAATCTCTTGTTCCCTTCGACTTCTACACCAGGAGATCAGGTACGTTCCCTGGAAAACACATTTCTGCGAAAAACATTGTCGTCCTCTTTGTGCGATCGAGAGAACATCGGAAATTATCCGGATCGGAGACCAAGCATCTCTTGCTGACATTGACCATTCCTCCAGATTAAACACCACCAAAATGTCTGCGGAAGTGTCTACTGCTCCCGTCGCTGACAACACCGCCAACGGTACCCCTGATGCCAACGGCACCGCGGCCAACACCAATGTCGCCCCCGAGACTCCCGCGACTGAGACTGCGCAGAATGCGAATGCTGCCAGCGCGAACCAGCCTCACTCTGCCTCCCTCTATGTCGGCGAGCTGGACCCCTCGGTGACCGAGGCGATGCTCTTCGAGCTTTTCTCCTCTATCGGCCAGGTTGCTTCGATCCGTGTCTGCCGTGATGCTGTTACCAGACGTTCCCTCGGATATGCCTACGTGAACTACAACAACACCGCCGACGGCGAGCGTGCCCTGGAGGATCTGAACTATACTCTCATCAAGGGCCGTCCTTGCCGTATTATGTGGTCTCAGCGTGACCCGGCTCTGCGCAAGACCGGCCAGGGCAACGTCTTCATCAAGAACCTGGATTCCGCCATCGACAACAAGGCTCTGCATGACACGTTCGCTGCCTTCGGAAACATCCTGAGCTGCAAGGTCGCCCAGGATGAGTTTGGCAACTCGAAGGGTTACGGTTTCGTTCACTACGAGACTGCTGAGGCCGCCAACAATGCCATTAAACACGTCAACGGAATGCTGTTGAATGAAAAGAAGGTCTACGTTGGACACCACATCGCCAAGAAGGACCGTCAGAGCAAGTTCGAGGAGATGAAGGCCAACTTCACTAATGTCTACGTGAAGAATCTCGACCCCGAGGTCAGCGACGATGAGTTCCGTGAACTCTTCGGCAAGTACGGTGAGATCACTTCTGCCACCGTCAGCCGTGACCCGGAGACTGGCAAGAGCCGTGGATTCGGTTTCGTCAACTTCTCCACCCATGAGAGCGCGCAGGCCGCCGTTGATGAACTTAACGACAAGGACTTCAAGACCCAGAAGCTCTATGTTGGCCGTGCTCAGAAGAAGCACGAGCGTGAGGAGGAACTCCGCAAGCAGTACGAGGCTGCTCGCGTCGAGAAGGCGTCCAAGTACCAGGGCGTCAACCTCTACGTGAAGAATCTGACTGACGACATTGATGACGACAAGCTCCGCGACCTCTTCAGCCCGTATGGAACCATCACCTCTGCCAGGGTCATGCGTGACACCCTTGAGCGCACAGCCGCCGACTCTGACAAGGAGAACGCTAAGGAGACCAAGGAGGGTGAGGAGGCTGAGAAGGAGCAGGTCGAGGAAGAGACCAAGGCTGAAGAGAAGGAAGAGACCAAGGACGAGAAGAAGGAGACCAAGAAGTCTGAGAAGTCTGAGAAGAAGCTTCTGGGCAAGAGCAAGGGCTTCGGTTTCGTCTGCTTCAGCAGCCCCGACGAGGCTTCCAAGGCCGTCACTGAGATGAACCAGCGCATGGTTAACGGCAAGCCTCTGTACGTCGCTTTGGCTCAGCGTAAGGATGTTCGCAGAAGCCAGCTTGAGGCCTCCATTCAGGCCCGCAACACTATTCGCCAGCAGCAGGCTGCGGCCGCTGCTGGTATGCCTCAGCCGTACATGCAGCCGGCCGTTTTCTACGGACCTGGTCAGCAGGGCTTCCTGCCCGCTGGTGCTGGTGGCCGTGGTGGATTAGCTTTCGCTCCTCAGCCCGGTATGGTCATGGCTGGTATGCCTGGTGGCCGACCTGGTCAATATCCTCCCTTCCCTCAGCAGGGTGGACGTGGTATCGCCGCCAACCAGCCTATTCCCCCTAATTTCGCTCAGGGCATCCCCATGGGCGCCATGCAGGGTGCTCCTGGTGCCATTCCTAACGGTCTTGGTTACCCTCCCATCGCCCAAGTTCAGGCTTTCGGACGTGGTGCTGGTGGCCGTGGACAGGTCCCCATTCAGGGCATCCCACCCAACATGGCTAACGTTCCTGGCATTCGCGGCGCTGGTGGTCCTGGTTTCCAGGGTCGTGGTGGCGTTCCTCAGCAGATCCGCCCTGGTCAGGGTGGCCGTGGACAGAACGCTCCTGCTCCCGTTGCCGGTGCCGGTGCCGGTGCCGAAGCCGCCCCCAGCGGTCTTACTCTCGCTACCCTTACTGCTGCTCCTCCCGCTCAGCAGAAGCAGATGCTTGGTGAGGCTATCTACCCCAAGATCCAGGCTCAGCAGCCTGAGCTGGCCGGAAAGATTACCGGTATGCTTTTGGAGATGGACAACGTTGAGTTGCTTAGCCTGTAAGTCGCACAGCTTTCGTAATTTGCAGAAGGATATTGACTGACTGTTCTTTAGAATCGATGATGAGGCCGCCCTGCGCGCCAAGGTTGATGAGGCTCTTACGGTCTATGATGAGTACATGAAGAACAAGGGCGGCGAGACCCCTGCCGTTGGAGAGACTGCCAAGCCGAAGGAGGAGGCTAAGGAGGCCGCTGCAGAGGAGACTAAGTCGTAGATCTTCTAGATGTGCCTCTTTGACAGTGATACCTCACGGTTTATGTGGAGTCTCGATTTACGTGTTCGATGACTTTCTGTTCCTACTGTTCCAATTTCCTTTTTTTATTTTTTCCCTGGCCCTGATATCCCCGGTTACGAAAAGTTTTGTTAACGGTGTCCTCCCATCCGCCTCTTATTTCATGACAACATTCGGGTTACCAGATCCCTTTAGTCCAATTCGCTATGTATATGTGCGGATGTCATTCTCTTATGTCCTCTCCTCCATGACGGAGATGTGCGTGCGAACTCTCTGAGCAACATTGAGGGGAATTTGGGACCGGAAAAGTACTCGGGCGCGGTGTTTGTCTATTGTTCGTCAGACGGGAGGTGTTACGTCTTTTTGTATCGTCCCTACCTCGTATCTACTTCACGCCTTTGTATCATAGAGTTATGTTTTCCCTCGTGGTCTCGCGCGTCGTCCTCAAGTGACGTACATAGTCTACGGCAGTCATGCTGTGCCCTAATGGACGGCTTCTGACATGACTGACAAATCGCCTGCTTGGTATCGTACAGTTCCACGAAGGGTAAAATCGCGGAGACTGTATCCTGACAAGGAAACAGGCGCGACAGGCTGAGAACCGTCTGTTCGATGCGTGCCAGGCACAGGGGTATGAGGAATCTCACTCAGCTCTCTTTGATGGGAAACGATACATATGGGGCGCATACGATGGACTGGCTTATATTTTTTTTTCTTTGTTATGCATGGGCTTGATGATGATGGGTCACGTTTTTTTTTTATCTTCCCTTCTTATGTTGACATAGATTTTCCCCGTACCTCTTTTGATACTGAATTGAACTCGATATCTTATTCCATACTATCTTGTCTCTACAATAGTATACTGCCCAATGCAAACGGTACAAAACATCTAGTTTTAATTCTAATTCTTTTTCGAGGGTATCGTCCTTATAGAAGAATGTACTTCACATCACATGTATATAATGCCCTTTTCTTCATGATCAGAATCAGGATTCTCCAAACGGCTCAGATAGATCAAATAAACCATCCCAGTTCGTCCCGTGAAACAGATCCGTCATATTGAGATCGAAATTCGTCGCGGACGCAGAACCGCCTGGCCATTGGAGGTCTTCGAGACCGCTTAGGTTCCATGACGTTGGGTTGTTGATTCCGTTGACGCTGTTAGTATTAGCGTTGATATTGGTATTGATGTTTGATGCACTTCCTGCTGTTTCTGGCGGTGCCGTAGGTTGGGATTGTTGCTCTTGTTGGTTGTGGTGGTGGTGTGTGGTTCGAGGGTTAGTGTCGGAGGATTCATTCGCTGGTTCTATTTTCTCTGTTTTTCGTCGTTTGGTTCTGTGGAAGTCATAGTAGTCGTGATCGGTTGTGCTCGTTGCTGGAGTATTTGAGGTGAGGGCTGCTGTTGAGGAGGAAGATGGCGCATGGTGATTGAAGGTGTCGTACGTGGTGAAGAGGTCGGAGTTTAGGCTGGAGTTGTTCGGGTTGTTGCTTTGACGTCTTATCTTTAAGAAGAGAGATGAAAGGGCAGTGTGGCAGTGCTTTGCGGTGTCCCATTGCAAAGACATTAAGCGTAGGATTTCGAGGCATTCGCTGATTTCTCTGAGCGACGGTTAGCATTTTTAGTAATTATATTAACGAGGAAGATAAGCACTTACTGGCAACCTTTCGACAGCACATATTGTTTGAGCTGACATGCGAAAGCAATCACCAATCCAGACATCCAGGCTGCTGATAAGAATCCGGGCCAGAATAGCGCCTGGCCTCCATTTATCTGAGCCTGTAAGGCAGATAGAATACCCCTGGCGGCACCGATGCAGGTCTGCAGACCTGAGCAGAAGTCTGGACTTGAAGTGTCGAAAGATAGCGAGGGTCTATTAATTAGAAGAATAAGATGCTGGTATAAAACGGTGAAGAACGGTCCTAGGTCGAATGGCTCATCGTCGCCCGCGGATGTTGTTTCTCTGTTGCGGCTTGGAGGCGTGCCCTGTAGACTCGGTGGTAGTCCGTTCCACCACTTGTGGACGTCAGATATCAGAAAGAGAACTGAGCTGCGTCGAACGGAGCGCACGTGGATAGACTTGTGGAAAAGCTCCAGTGCTCTGCCTGTCAGCCTGCCAGATATAACGTAATTCGCTAGTGCGGCTTCCCGACTGCTTTGTTCTTCACGCCAACTGAAGTCGTTATTCGAAGAAAGAGTATGCGGGATCTGTTTAGTCCTTTCCGAAGACGTATCCCCTCCAGGTCTCCTATTCTCCGACGCAGGAAATTCAGTGACAGTTTGCTCAACTGATATTTCATGCTGTGAAACACCGCTTGGTGATAATGGGTTATGGACTTCACGAGCACCAGGCAGACAAACGTCCACATCCGAATCTTGAATTCCAAGAGGAAGGCCCAGCGCCTGGCTCAAGTAGCGATCAATTGCATATGCACACCAGAATATTCTCTTGCGTAATTGACGATCATGAGAGCTAAGCTCCTTATAACGGAATGGACAGCGATGCAGACCAGCATGGAGCATAGACCTAAGAATGCAGCCTCCTACTGTTGATGCTGTTCGGAGTGACATCGTAGCTAGTAAAT
Organism: Paecilomyces dactylethromorphus; assembly: GCA_029606265.1. Lineage (NCBI taxonomy): Eukaryota > Fungi > Ascomycota > Eurotiomycetes > Eurotiales > Thermoascaceae > Paecilomyces > Paecilomyces dactylethromorphus. Next base: position 62,894 of record JAPVCE010000009.1, read on the forward strand.
ATAATTGTGCCGCCAACATCGCCTGAAGAGCTTGAGTGTCATGTCTGGAGACGAACAAACCTAACAATGTATGGATGCTGGTTGGCGATTTTATCTTTGAAATTTGCGGCAGATTGATATCTGAATTCAAAAGACTTGCTAGGTTGAAAACGCATTGGAAAATCGTTGTCCAACAAGCACTTTTATGTTCTGATTGCCCACATAGAGTCGATGATGCATCGCGGCGCCTAGAGTAAAATAATTCCATCTCCCGCAGGAAAGTTGGACCATGAAGGAATGGAAATAGTGGATGCCAGATTTTAAAATACGTCATCATCAATTCTTTCGCTTGCTCAAGAGGTGGTGCTTCTCCTAAGGCTTGCATGACGCTGGGATGGTACTCCCAGTGCTGCGGAATCCCCGCATCTATGCCACTGTATGGAGTGCCATATCCGGTCGGAGGATGTTTCTCGCATGGTGAGTCTTCGCTGCCGATGATTGTATCCTCTGCAGGAGGAAATTCTTGGCCTGGAGGTGCATTGCTGGACGAAGCAGGCCCTTGGGAAAAGGCCCGTCTCACCGTTTTGATGAAATATACACCGCTTGAGCTCCCCACAAACTGGCTCTCATCATTCGAATGAGTGGTCAGGGATCCTACTTCCGAGGTACGAGACATGAAATCTGACGACGCCATGCTTGGCAGGCATGATGTCCACCTTGGCAACACAAGAGCCTAGATACCAAAATCCAACCAGGATCTGCGGTATGAGCTGGGATAGTTAGCCTTTTATTGATTTCGCCGTATGTTGGAGTTGGTTATTCTGGTCGGAGACAACCGGGGATGATGAGTCAGCAGTCCAATATGACCTCACAATTAGGGTAATATATGGTTTGATTTATTGATAAGTCAAGTATAGAAGGCGTCAGCTGAGCGGCACAAGAAGGTACATGATGCAGAAATCCTTAGGAATGTAATACATTACGGCGATATTCCATTTACAGCTGTGGTCCCCAGAAAGAAGCATTGCAAGCGAGCGGGTGATAGTTCAAGCGACTCCACAAATCGTTCCGGACAGACGGCGCACTGTCAGTTCCTACTACATTCAGATGATGGGTTTCTCTAATCAGTCACTAGGTGGTGGAAACAGAAATATCCCTCCAATATATACTCATTTTTTAGTTAAATATCAATTTTATTCGAAAAATTTTACCTAATGTAAGGTCCTGATATATTACTGACAGGCGGCAACAATCACTAGTTAAAGAAACGAGTGAGTTCTCTCAGTTAAGCTCACGAAATCGAAGAAAATATATGAAAATGTCTAGATCTAGAGTTATATATTATTAAGTTTCTCCTATATCCAATGTTTCAGGGGAGAAGTCAGAGTCGCCATGCAACTGGGTAAAGAACAAAGGCCAGTCGTCCCAATTGAAAGTATAATCTTCAAGCCAGTTCATGTTCTCAAAGTCTTCCCGGAGTTCTTGTCCCTCCTGAGGTTCTCCTTGAACAAATATGGGATTCGCGGTGTAAGTCTGCATCGTACCCCGTAAATCTCTCTCACGAGGATTTGCAGTACTAGGTCGCTGAGGTACAATCTGACTTTGGATCAATTCTAGGACAGAGCTGCATCTCGAAGCCAAAGTAGGGTATTTTTTGTAGTATTGCAGGATATCATAAGCCTGTTGCAAGAGATCGTCTAAACGTGATGTCGAGACTTGTTGCACTATCTGCGGAAACATATAGGCAGCAAGCAAGATGATGACGCCCATATAAACATCTGATCATTGTTAGCTTGCATTTCACCGGAATGAGAAGTACCTTACATGATACAGAGTACCATTGAGAAGGTAATATGTTTTCTTGCGTCTGATTGGGAGCGTTTCGGGATATCAGTTCTATAATATCTCCAGCAGCGTTAACACACTTAATTTGATACCGAGAAATAACAGGCGCCATGATTGGCTCTTCCTGGTACAAACTTGCAGCTAGAGTTTGTCCGGAAGTTTGATTGGGTATCTGTAGAAACGGCCTGAAAAGAAGGAGCCGTACGGAAAGATAGCTATTAATATCGCAAGTCAGTGAATGATCAATAATAATAGCCCATTGAATACAGACCGTCCTCGTAAGATGTTTGCTTGACGTGTTATATGTTTCGTCGGCGTTTGGTCCTCGTAATTGGATGGCATTTGGAAATGAGGATGAAGGCTTCGGCTCCAGTTGCAAAGAGTAGATTCTATTTCAAAGAGGCTGGTAAGTGTACTGGAGGATAGAGGATTGTCTATTTTGACTGCTGTGAACGTTGCTGTTTGGTGAGGGTTGACCCTTGAATCGCTTGGTAGGTATAATGACTCCAGCACATCCCCTATTATGTAATGTAGTCGACAGAATGATATATAGAAATCCATTGTTGAGGGTTGGAGTCTGTCCTCATTGCCACTTTCCAGTTCAGATCTACTCAATGCCATGGCATCTATCCCTTGTTTCGCAACCTCCTGGGGGACTCTAGGTGCGCAGCCGAATGTCATGGAGGCGATTCTGCATTAATAAGCTCAAGTCTTGTAGATATAGTCAGTTATCGACTTCATACCTGTCCATCATGATACATCCATTCCAGACTTTTCGCGCCAGATCCCGTTCCCGTTGATCAATGATCGCATCTACTGTTGCAGGGACATGCAGGCCTAACTCCTGCGCAATGTGAACTGCCATGCTAATGTTTCGGAGGCCCTCCACTGGGGTCTCAGTATGTAATGAATATATTGTTGTAAGCAATAACATTTGAATGACTTCAAAATTGTAAATGCCCATCAGTTCGAAAGACATCAACCTCCTAGCTCTGTCGAAAAACGTTTTTGAGGAGTGCGAGGGAGGGCGTGGCGATTCTCCTTCAGAAACGTGACAAGACATGGAGAACATAAGATTAAGGATGCAATGGAGAGCCGTTTCATTCATCGGGAGGTTCCCATCTTTGGCCCAGAGTATTTCGTATGCATTTTCAATTCTTGGTCTGTCGAGCCAAGGGTATGCGATGTCGACGTAATCCCAATATAGTTTGAATAAGCGATCGGCCGCTTTTCTTGTAGGAAGAATGAATCGCGTATCTAGAATATGTTCTTCATGTATCTCTGTTGGCAGTCTTGGTAGAGATCTAAGTGGTTTTGACAGGAATTGGCTTCTTCTGGTCTCCGAGGCGGAGCCCGTTGCATTTCTGACCTGATGCAACAGGTGCGTTCCACTAGAGGCACCAAAAAGACTACCGCGAGGTATAAAGCCACTGTGTAAGCTACCGTCCTCATCTGACTCATCAACAGGAGAACGATTACTCCTAGATGTTGATAGAACTGCATCAAGAGTAGCATTGCCACTCGTGGTCTCTTTTCGAGAATTTAAACTAAAGATTCAGTTCATCTAGCTGAGTATAATGAACTCTAATGAATGGACTAGGGACCGGGCTTAATACTTACTTTATACTTGATGTGGTTGCAGAAGTTCGGTCATCCACACGGTAGACACAGTCGTTTGGACCTCGTTTCTTTCTTAGGCAAGGTCCGCATACTGCGGGATTAACCGTTAGAGTCAATAATCAAACCATATCCCTGCAGCTTCATTTCCTTACTAGGTCTGGCACCATCGCACTTGGTTTTCCTAGACTTGCAAAGGTTGCATGCGACGCTAATCTTAAGCCGTTTCGACTTCCGTCCTTCTCCCGATGGACTCTTAGTCTGAAATGTGAACATCATCTTTCCGCCTATTTTCTGGAAATAAACAAGGTAAAACCGAGAAAAGCGGATCAAAAATCGGATCCAACTATCAAAGAAAATACTACGCGCCAGTTCCGAACGAACGCGATAAAAAAAAAAGCCCACTGATGAGGCGGCATGTCGTCTCGGAACGCCAAATCTGGCTCGGAACCCAATTATGGACTCGGAAAGATCTGGCCCGCTCGTCACACGGATGGATATGATTGGTTACATGAGGTCTATACGCCAGCAGGCTGGTTATCGGGGTAGACAAATAAATAACTATAAATGAGACATGCAGTATCCTGAGGTGACCCCCGTATTGTGTTGATAAATTCTTCCGCTATTATCGAATAAAATCCTTGACATTAGTCTTCAATACTTACGATGCCGATCGAACACCAGACCCTTCCAAGCCCCGACATTTGGGGTCCTGGTACCTTTGTCGACAAGCAGTTTCTTCCTGTTCCTGATGATGCTCGCCGAGTATTTGAAATCCTAGCGAAAACTACCCCTGGGTTCAGCAAGGACCAGCATGTCTGGGATTCGGTGTACTTCGAAGGCTCTCCTGAACCTATGATCCCCGGACCGCTCAAAGCTCCCGTTGTTGCGGCTGCTCTTCATGCCATGTGTGGTGTGGTTGGAAATGAGCTGTTGGCAGAAAGAAGAGATCAAGCGACAAAACAAAGTCGTGTGATTATAAATACTGACCAGGTTGCCCTTTGGTTGGCATCTGTTGTTACCTTCAGGATGAATGGATCCGATCCCGCCGAGCTGTTCAAGATGGGCAACTCTGCCTCCTTCTTTGAGAGAGATTTCGAACACGGGGCCTTCAAAGGACCGCTGAAATTACGAACAACTGCTCTCTACCCTACGAAGACTACTGGGGTTTGGTATCAACTTCATGGATCTCTCAACGCAGACCCAGTTCTTCGCGCGATCGGCGTGGACCCGGCGACGAAGTGCGAGACTTCTGAAGAAGCATACAACTTGATCCGTGAACATGTGGAAAAGTTCTCCGCTGACGAGCTCGAAATGTTGATGGTGAAGAACGGATACTGTGGCAGCATCTGCTATACTCCACAGGGGTGGAGAGATACTATGATGGGAAAGCTCTTAGGGCGTCATCCACTAGTTAACTATACTCGCGAATCATACGCTATCTCTACCCCTCCAATACCTCTTCCTGCCTCGCAGACGGATAAGCGTCCACTTGCTGGAATTAAAGTGGTGGAGCTTGTACGAATCATCGCGGGTCCAGTGATTGGAAATACTCTAGCTGCGTTCGGGGCAGATGTTATTCGAGTCAATTGCAGCCGACTTACGGATCTAAATGTACTCACTGCCTCTTTCTTCTATTTTCATTCCAACTTATAATGTCTCGGCAGAAATAATAAAGACTAACATGCTTTCACTATAGGCCTTACAACTCACTCTGAATGTCGGAATCCGGACTATCGACCTAGACATCACCAAGGATGAGGACCTCTCACGATTGAACGAGCTCCTTCAAGACGCAGATGTCTTTATTCAAGGATTCCGCCCTGAAAGTCTAGCGAGGAAAGGCTTCAGTCTCACTAATCTCCTTGAAATGGCTGGTAAGAGAGGAAAAGGCATTATTTATGTCGAAGAAAATGCATATGGACCTGACGGCACGTTTCATGAGCGACCAGGGTGGCAACAAATCGGAGATGCGGCATCTGGAAGCTCATATGTTACTGGAAGGTCACTCGGCTATACAGACGGCACGAGCGTTCTTCCGCCTTTGCCTATTTCAGATATGTCAACAGGGCTGGTTGGAGCCTTGGGAGCGCTGATGGCTATTCGTGACCGTACACGACATGGAGGGTCTTATCATGTGGTCAGTTCACTAGTTGCCGCGGACGCCATTGCTCTAGAACCAGAAATTGGCCTGTATTCTCCGGAAGTGGTCCAAAAGAATGCCAAACGTTTCAAATGGGATGTCATGGAGCCATCACAATATGTAACGGAACTACTCATGATTGTGTTGAAAGGGTGGAAAAGAGTCTATCCAGAATATTTATCCCCAGAATCTCCTTTCATGACCACATTTGAGGAAGGACACTGGGGACCCATGCAGTTACTGAAGCCTGTGGTTCAGCTTGAAGACGTTGAGAGCACTCCGCGGTGGTTAACGCCCCCTGTTCCACATCGTTTCCATGATCGCAATATCTCGTGGTTCTAGTGCATTGGACGAAAGACCTCGAGATAAGGAGTACCTAAATTGCAAATCTAAGTATTCGGAAACAACCTCTTGTCATTTTGGCTTAAACTCTAGCGTAAATTTTACCATGTAGAACTATATACAGCCACAGAATGGAATCTACACCAAACAAAGTTTCAAAAGGATAGTCATTACTAGATTCTACCTAATCAATTTGTCGTTTATTCTAGATGGAGTGCTAGGGCCTGTTGAAGTCTAGAGTGAGAAACTATTGCCCCCAGTCACTCTTTAATTCCAGAACATTGTTTTGGGTTGAAGTTAACTTTAGAGTTGATTGCTCCTGGATATTTAATAATAAATTACAAATAAAGTTCACAATATTACAAAGTACAGTAAGTAAAACTCTATAATGAATAAGAGTTGCGTTAACCATAAAGTCAAGACATACTAACTATATTCTATAATTCACTCTCCTTAACTCCTTCTGCAAGATGCAATACGATCTATTCAATAGAAGCATCAGTCTTGTCCTTAATTAACCCAATAATAAATTCGTTGCGCTTCTTTTCCAGTGCCTCTAAGTCAACCTTCGAGACCCATTCCTGTACGCTTGTATCCAGACCATCAATACTCTCTGGTTCAAACTTGAATTCATGCGCGTGCATATCTTCGGAGCATGCTTGGAGCGCTGGCCCGAGATGGTCAAGGAAATGCCTAAAGTCTCCACCTCCTGCGAGGACATTGGTCATAATAGGACCTGTCAGTGCCCAGCGGAGACCAAGACCAGCAGTCATGGTTTTGTCTATATAGGACCACTTATATTAGTATCATTAACGATTTTTACTAGAAGAGAGAGCAATCACTAACCAAGGTCTTGGGCTGAGATGATTCCCCTCGAAATGAGGCTGTACGCTTCGAGGAGGATAGCAGTTTGGAGCCTGTTGGCAATAAAACCAGTAGTCTCTTTCTTGACCAGCACAGGCTCCTTGTTTAGGGCTCGATAGAATTCTATAGCTGTCTCCACATGTGCATCATGTGTCCCAGGATGAGGAACCACTTCCACCAGTGGGACCAGATGTGGTGGGTTGAATGGGTGACCGATTAGAACTCGTGCTGGGTTCTTCTTGCAGTCCGTAATAAATCGCGATGATGGTATACCGGAAGATGATGATGCGATTATCACATGCTCCGGGGTATTGGCGTCTAGGTGAGCAAAGAGACTGCGCTTGATGTCCAGTCTCTCAGGGCCGTTCTGTTTTCACCATTTCATTAATATCTATAATTCCATATATGATAATGTTGCAGATTATTTACCTCCTGTATGAAATCTATCTGGCCAAGATATTCATCAATGTCGGTCACGAACTTATAATTCTTCAATGATGCGCCAGGCGCTAGTCCAAGTTTCGGCATCAATGGCCATTCTTTCTCCAAGTAAATGCAAAGCTTTGCCTCTGCTCCTGGTGCCGGGTCTGTCACGATGACATGCAACCCTTTAGCTAGGAATAGCGCTGTCCAACTCGAACCGATAACACCGGTTCCGATGACACCGACTGTCTTAATTGGAAGATTAACCATTTTGTTGGCTCCTTAGAAGAGAGGGAAGCCTCAATATTGCTAAGTTTAGCTCGAAGATAAAGGACAGGAAACAAGAGTGTGGGATTATTTTATATTATAGCAAGGGCAAAAATAAAGACGGACCGAGCTATGACACGGCTTTAAAAGTGGCCTCGGGGTTCTATTAAACATCTTAGAGGTGGAACGAGCGAACCGATAGAACCGATCAAATTTAATTAACCTGTAAGAATTGCAATAAAAGCTTTTCTGTAATTGGAATAGCTTCTTGAAAATAGTGGGGATATACATGATTTCTGTTGATAATGAAACACGTATTTAGAAAGAAAGACATCGGAGATATATCGAAAATGGTGTTCCGATAGGGCTTTCCATTTTCCTGCCGAGGTTCATATTCCGTTCCTAATTAGGAAAGTCGGAAAAGCTGCCGGTCAGGTGAGAAAGTAATAAAACGCGGTAAGACCTCTCTAGGGAGGGAAGAGAAAATTAAGAATTCTAGACTATCATTACGATGATCTATATTTCTGCTGCGTCGGTAACAGAAAAATTTCACTTGAATTTTCTAGCAACTAGCTCAACCTATTTATCTCTGTAGGCGGAGCTAGAAGGTGTGGGAGAAACCCGACAGGAGGCCTGTAGGCGGGCTCCGACAGATTATTATCCATTCAAGATGCGATGCTTAAGCGATTACTTTTGAACACCTATTAATTTAAATAATACTATATGCAGCGTCCCTGATTCGAAAAGAGTCTCTATTAATGATGGCATATTAATAAAGAGAAAGTCTTCCACTGGGATAGTTTAAGAATAACGGAGAATATTTCTGTTACTGAAGTACCTCTGCGACGGCCGAGCCTCCTCAAGAGAGCCTGCCCAATGCCAAAGATTACAGGCTAACAGCCTGATTCTAACACGAACTAGACGTCAGCTGATTTGGCACAGCCACGATGTGGCATCAACTTTTATGACTGGGAGCCTTATCCTGACGGGAACTCTTCACTTTCATTAATATAAGGGCATATTTTGGCCTCATTCAGTTATTGGCCATAGATGTTGCGTGCTGCTGTACCTGGAGAAAGTTGAGACGATGAGGTAGGTGCAACAAGGGAAATTCAACGTTTATGACTGAAAATTCACTGTTCTAGCAGTCGACTTTCAGCGAGCACAGTGACGGACTCATCTACTCTATTCCAAAAGGCAAAACAGGAGTTTCTATTGACCCTGTCGCAGGAGGAACGGACCCGATTCTCAACCTGTTCATCCGCCGAAGCCCTCCTCGAAGATGTACGGGAATTCACTAAACTATCCAAATGGGGAAAGCGGGGAGCCAAGCCGCTGAAGAAGATTGAAGCACTGTGCTGTAATTTGGAACCATACTTTCAGGTAATTGAAATCTTCTGCGGATCGAATCCGCAATATGCGAATATTGCATGGGAAGCATTTCGTCTGGTGTTGCAGGTAAATCACTCATGAGAAACAAGTCGAGGGAATGTTGAAATGACCTATTGTCACAGCTTGCCAGCAACTTCACTTCTTTTTTCGAGAAACTATGCGAATTTATTCGAAGGATTACGGTCGTGTTGCCCCAGTACGAAGATATTCTCAGTTCTCTGAAACCAGAGAGTAGCAACGTATCGGCAAGGCTGTTGGATTCTCTCACAAGATTCTATGGTGATCTGTTCGACTTTTTCCAGGCAATCGCTCGGGTATTCTCCAAGCCTAACGGCAGTAAGTTGCTTATTACACTGTCTCTGAGCTCTAATTGACTCGAATTCTCTAGAACTCAAGAAGACCCCAATCGTTATAGGAGAGCTTCTTTGGAAACCTTTCGATCTTCATGTTCAGGATATTGTTGATCGCATGAAATTCCACCAGAAAGTGGTCCGGGATGAATTGATGTTCGCTAAAATGGGAAATCTCCAAAATGCGTTTGAGTCAGAAGCCAAACGTTATGATCAAGAGAGAAACAATGATGTGATTCGGAGAGAGAAATTTAAAGAGCAGATCCAGGATCGATTGAGCACCCAAGGGAAAGGTAAAGATTCTCTTTTGACGACCTAATGTCTGATGTATACACGCTAATTACGCTCATCAGAGCTATTCTGCAACTCAGTATTAAAGTGGTTAGATCCCCCAGCTTTCAAGGATCAGCTGGAGAGAGCTCAGGATACACGAGAGAATCATACAGGAGAGTGGTTGTTTACAGAACCCAAATACACTGCTTGGATTAATGCATCAAGTGGATCACTCCTATGGGTTCATGGAAATCCTGGATGGGGCAAGACCGTTCTTGCTTCCTCTGTTGTTGGCGAAATACTCGGAGAATGTGATGAGTCCCAGTGTGGTGGTATCGTCTGCCATTACTTCTTCGAACAAGGGATCAATGGAAAATTGTCCATAAAAGGTACATATCAGGCGCTTGTTGCCCAAATTTTCAATCAGGGCCACAGATTCCAGCAAATATGCGATGTTTTCGCACTCGCAATTGACATTGCAGATTCGACAGCCTCTGAACATGAGCTATTTGACTTGTTAAAGATCTGTGTTCCTCTTCTGCCTAAAGTGTTCTTCGTCCTAGATGGGATTGATGAATGTGCAGAGGATGACAGGCTACTGAGAAATATCCAGATACTCACTACAACCAGCACTTTAAAGACTATTTTCTTCAGTCGACCTAATGTCCCTAGCCTCCGTCGGTCGATACCCACTGAATCCATGATAAGGTTAAGGAAGCTAGTTCTAGATAAAGACATCTCTGTCTTCCTTAGGAGTGCAATTTCAGAACTCCAGGATCTGTGTCTGATTCCCGATAATATTGATCTAGGACTCTTACGAGATAAAATGGTTCAAAGATCCGACGGAATGTTTTTGTGGGCAAGGTTGATGATCAATTATCTGAAATCACCAGCCCTCACCCGAGCAGAGCGTATTGAGGAAATATCAAAGACTACACCAGAGGGACTTGATCAGATGTATGAAAGGATCATCGACCATATACGCTCAATGGACACACCGAGCCATAAGCTAGCTGGAAATGTTCTGATGTGGCTTGCCTATGCTCGTTCATCACTGGGCTCTGATGAACTTAAGGAAATAATATGGGGATCAAAGGCCACTTCGAAGAAGGCCGACGAGAAAGACGATATTGATCATGCCATCATCGTTTGCTGTTGTGGGTTAGTTGAGAAAGCACCGACTAAGCACTTTCGATACATTCATCTCACCGCACACGAATTTATGACTTCCGGAAAAGCAAAGTGGAAAGACGGACGAGAAATTGTTCCGAAAGCTAGCCTCACAAACCTGCAACTTGCTGAATTCTGCCTTCGGTATCTCAGTTATGGTGTCCCTGCCCAGCCACTATCCGGAAACATCCAGTGTGCTACCGCCCCCGAACATCTTTTGACAAATTTTCCATTCCTTGAATATGCATCATACTACTGGCCAGAGCATATTTCCGAAGCCATTATATCATGTGGCCCTTATGGAGACGAGAATTTAGAAGAACTAATTTCAGCCATCCACAAATTTTTTTCACTCAAAATTTGTGTGATGGTTTGGGTTGAAGCAAATTTCGCATTGAAGGGAAGACTTCCCATTGAAGAGCTTCAAGATCTAGTTTCACAATGGAAAACATACAGCAAAAAGAGAAACGATTCGGATATAGAAAATTCAGGGAAGGAATTGAAAGAATTTTGTTTGGACATGCAGAATCTTGTTAGAGAATGGGGTGGGGCACTACAACAACGTCCGCATGAGATCTGGAATGATTTGACTGCCTTTTCAAAAAGCAAATTTTTCGCTCAATCTTCTGCTCTTTCAGTCCAGACATTGTCAAGTAAAAATAATCACGAGATTGATGCACTCTTTACGATCTCAAGAGTCTCAGACTGGAAGTCTCGCCTGCTAATTGGAAAGTTAGGCATACGACCATGTCGGTATGTAGCTTGCCTTCCTTGAACGTTCCCGGAATGAATCTAGTTAACAGTTATCAGGGAATTCTACGATATTTGGCGACGCAGTACTTTCAAAACCTGTGACCATGTTTACAGGCCTGAGATAAGCTATGATAAATTTGAAGGCTGTATCTCGGGGATGGACTGCGCAGTACGATATTTTCGATATCACAAACGAAACAGAGGCTTTAGGATCTATTTTGTGGGCCCTTGAGGAGCGTGAAGTTCTGTTGATACTTCTCCAGTCCTTGCAATGGTCGCCATTAAGACATTGGAAGTTAAAACTTCCTTTGGCCATCTCTTCTGACCTGAGCATTGTCATCATCCTGAGGTCAATCTTCTGCATCGATACCGACTGGAAGGATACCGGTGGGAGCCTAAGATACACTAGTACCACTGTCGATATGGATTTTTTACCTAGATTTACTTCAGAGTGGTCCAACATGCGGGTTCCATTTCAACATACATATTCATATGAGTGGCACCTTAGCACGAACAATTTTCATCTATTCCTACGAGACTTTGGTGATCCATGTTCCTGCCAAATCCGTTCTACTGGAAGCCTGGTAGCTTTTGAGATTATGAAGTGTGGGTCAACTGTACAAGTGAACAGAGTTAACCAGCTTCTTCTGAGTGACGATCTCTTGACAGATTGGTATATCTCCTCTCATCAGGCGTTACCATACGTTGTATTTTCATTCAGACGTGCTATTTGGGTCTGGAAGTTTGACAAAGGTAAGAATAATCAACCCCAAACTATGTGCCTCCTTTTTTTCTTTTCTTTTCTTTCTTTTTTTTTTGGCATTCTTGCTCATGTTTCCTGGGGCTAACTATGAGAATCCTAGATGGTAATCAACAATTTAAAATAAAATGCCGCATTGATCGTCCCATTGATCATAACGCTACTGAAGAACTTTTGCGTCATTATCCTCTTATTTCCCAAAACATTTCCGGTCTGGGAATATCAGCATGTGGACAGTATATCACTATTTCTTTCGGACAGGGGGAGAATTTGACTGTCATTCCAATGCCCACAATGTGTACATCACTCGTTGAAAATCGGAAGGAACAATTTAATAAGTCAACAATTACGACTGCGAAGCGCAAGAATTGGGGCGCCCTATCATCAGATGTGCTGCATATATCCAAAATACCCAAAACTACTGACAACCGAGTCCAACTCTTACATGTTGTCAACGATGATAACGGCATAGTGGCAGCACATACAATAAAAACTACCCCGTCAACGACGGTCAATGGTATAGAATTGAAAACAACGCTCGTTAATGCAGATGGCAGCACGCTGCAATCTAGCACACTCCCCCTAGTCAGGCTACCTCGAAGTCTCAATCTTGACTACGTGGACGCCACTGTCCATAAGTTGGATTGTCACGATCAAAGTTTGCTAATAGTTCTGGCCGAGAGTACCCGAAAAACGTACGAATCTGACGAACAATCCTCTTCAAAACTTTTACCTTCCGTCATCCGAAAAGACCCACGGAGTCTTGAGAATCAATCCAAACATATTCCGGGAGGAAAATCTAATTCCGATGTTCTCCCGCGGCTGATGGATGTTGTTAACGATACGTCTCTTCAAAGCCGGCACAACACCGAAGACTCCATTTGAGTTGATGACAGATCAAGCTCAATTGCTAAGAACTAAGTAATGTGGAGCTAATAGATATGTGGATAGAGCGGAGAATCGTTTATAGAGACCTGTGTGTAATGGTTACCTGGCAGTGCTAAGGTCTTTCTGTAGCATCACGCCTCGAAAATATTGAAGGCAATCATCGCCATCTAGATCGGCATTGGATCCTGGGTATTTGGATGGACTTCAAATGTCTTTATGGTCTGAATAGTTTCGAGAGTTAATTGATGATAGTCAATTTCTCTTTTGTTCTGATATACAGGGATAGTGATCAACTTAAAGAATATCATTTTTCCAATATATGCCAAACTATTTTATTTCACAATGGATGCTTTAGTTACAATCTCTGGTTATTTCAAATAATACTGGTTCCCCCCTGGTAACGTTGTTAGTACGATGGAGGTATCCACAGTATATTAATAATATCTTGTCAGATGACATAGTAGAAATAATAAATAAAATAACTCTGAATAGCTTTCAGATTCTGAGACATCTTGGTGTAACAGGCAGCCACCTCAGCTCCATTAATTGTGAACTATATCAACATACTAACAAGTCACTGGGGGGTTATTATACATCGCATTTACCTATTTGATTTTGTTATTGATCTGTTTGTGGATAACTGTTAGCTCTACATTGTATGTGTAGAAAGAAAAAGGTCGGAGACATACCAAAATGGATGTCCAATAGGGCCTTTGTTTTCCTGCTGAAACTCTGATTCCGTTCCGAATCAGTAAAGTAAGAGCTTAAAGGTTCTCAGGGACTGAGATAAACAGACAGAACACAAAAAAAGAGTTATACATAATAATTATAATAATATATTTTACGCTGTATCTTGGTTCTAGATGATGCCTCGATGTGGAAGGTACCATTGCTATTCATACGCCGCTTAACCTCCCGTCCTCAGCAAGTCCCTATATCTGTTCATATTCTATTGCTACATCAGAATGATCCATAATAATTTTGAGCGTCGCATCGAACATTTCTTTTCTCTATGTATTTATTGTTCCTCTGAGACCACAGAGCGCCGGCGTTCGTATCTGGATTGGGACGCCTCCAAGATCTCCCCAACTCCCAAGAATGAAGATGTAGCATCAGAATCTGAACGAAAATTCGAACGAACTGGATATTCTTGAAAATTCTTCGACGAGAAGCTCATTAGATCCCATATCTTCACCATTCTGGGATTCTGAATCTACAGAATCGATATTTGGGAACTGAACAATGCCATTTTCATCAAGAACATCATCAAGGATGTCAATAGAGGTCAAAATGACCAGAAGAAAGGTTCCTACCGCAGCAGAGTCACTTATGCCTAGATAGCGAACCAAAGCGTTTGGCAACTGACCACGGTAGCAAATTTCTCGCTTTTTAGAGTCTCTAGGAACAAAAAGCTTTAGTGTTCCCTGATCATCCACTATATGGAGCAGACCAAGGCTGCTCTCTGCAGTAGCTGTCGAGCCATCTTGAGAAAGACTGAGGCTTTTCTTAAAACCATCACTTTCGTACACTTCAGCATTCTGAAGCTTTCTGTAGATCTCTTTTAACTTCATTTGAATTTGATATCCGCCGTAATGTACAACACATCTGGTTTATTAGCTGGGACAAATTGAGGTTATGAAATTAAGTCATTTACTCACCGACAAAATGCATTTGATTTTTCTCGGAAGGCGTAGGTAAGACTGGCTGATGGTTCGGAAGCTGGCTGTTGGACAGTAGTGGCTTCTGTGACGGCTGAGGACATGTAACGATCTCCTAGTCCCAACCCTTCTATGAAGCAACGCAATCCACGGACCTCTTCCAGTGAAAAATCTAGGACAGTTACCTTTCCTTGGAATGAAACTCCATATTCAGTCCTATCCACAACGAAGAACGAATTGGCAACGCTTGCAAGCTTTGTCTCTCCAGTTGTTGATTTAACAGGTAGACAAGTCAATCTTCCGATGTTATCCAGATCAGATTGTTGAGGATTAAATTGGTTAATACGATGAATTGCCATCTTAATTTCCTCCATACACGGTGTCTGTTCCTCAACAAGCATTTTCAGCTGCTCGACATAGGTATCAACACTCGGTATTTGAACAGACAACCCGTCGACAAAGAAATGCTGGAGATTGGAGTAAAGACTGCTGATACCACATCGCCTCCCAATTCTGGGAGCGCTTTCCCACATACAGGACGTGGGCGGCTGCCAGGATCCATCAGTCAGGATATATATCAAACTATCCTGTTCAAATTGATTGCTGCGAGAATTCATTAGATGGAACATCAATACTTGTCTGAGGTCTTCATTACCGTATGGACTTCCATGTCGTTTCATTTCTGGCCAGTTCCTTATATATCGCAAACACATTCTCAAATATTACATTTGAGCTGCTCTTGAGAAGTCTAAGCTCTGTAATGTATGTTGATTCATTTGCGTTTGGTACATTCAGAACCAGCTTGAATAAAAATTGAAGTTTGATATTCTGTGAGTATTCCCTGTAGATTGCAAGAGGGTATTTAGCACGCAAGCAACTCAGACCCTCCCAAACACATCTAGATAATGCGGTCCATTTTGGTCTCTGAGATCTATCTCCCGGAATGCACACTGTGTTATCTGATTCGAAAATTTTCCTGAGAGTATGAGAAACTGTTCAACTTACTGAGCTTTTATAGACTTACTGAAGTTCATCCATACCGATATCCTTGGGGCGTACAAAGAGCTCCTCGTAGATTGCAAAATATCCGTCTTGTTTTTCATAAGGAGATAATTTCTTATACATAACTTCAAAGACATACTTGAAGAACTGTAAGTCTGGTTTTGTTCCAACCCCAAGCTTGATCAAGAATTCCCAACCGGCCGTGGTCTCTGTTGCCCATGAAGATGGGATCAGGACGAAATAATCAAATTCATCGTTTATTTTTGCTAGCGAACAGATTCCTCTAAGTTCTCTTGAAGGAAGATAGGTGGATTTCAAGGGATAGAGTTCGTCAACAGCTCGACACGGGACTTTTGCGTTTCGGATTTTGTCGATTATTTCAGGAGTAAGTTCAGCTTCGTAGCTTTCCCGGTATGATTTTAGAAGACAAATTAGTAAATCAGGTCGAATGTCAATAATATCTTTGAAAAGAGTTGAAATGTCCTTCGAGTTCGCGGAGCTCTTTAACCTGGGAGTGCGACGGACTGAGGCAACTTCTTCCAACCACTGTTCCCAGGAGCGACCGTGACTTCTGACATCGTCAGGAGCAGCACTAAGATATGATTTGTGGATAAAGTGCATTTTTTGACTCGGGAGATGCCTTTCACTTGCCACTGACTCAAGTTCCTGCGCCAGTTGCTTGGTTCCATATGGACCTGGTGTCTCGAAGTAGAGATCATCTACAACGATCTCTTGTCCAAATGGGACGTATTTTCGAAGGACAGGAATTTCATGTTGGTCCATCACATAGATGCGAGCATCTAGCCTTGCATCTTCCCCAAGGGTCCAGTACAGATAACGGAGGTGGGATGCTGATTCAACCAATGTTACGCCATGCGGCTTGTTGTACCTTTTCAAGATTCGGTCGATCACAAAGGTAGGCCGACAGTAGCTCACACCAAGCATTGAAAACAGTGTTTTTCTAGCGTTACTGTGAATCGCATATGGTGAAACAAGGTGGAGACCTAAGTCTTCTGGAATGGAATTTCCTTCAGTGTCAATAGGAAAATATATGTTAGACTCCCATGTTTCTGAGAACGATCCATCGGAAAGAGGCACTAAGGGCATCTTCTTTATTCTTTCTGTCATGCAGGAAATAGAAGGGTAATTTTTCAAAGTTTCTATCAGAAGGTTTGAAACTCGTGTATGCCAATCGCTCTCGAGGACTGTCTCAAGAAATTGTGGCCGTAGTCCGCGCAGATGTGGATTCAGTCTATTTAGTAACTCCGGATAAGATATATCTGTTACTCCAAGAGCTCGGAGATCATATCCATAGTCCGACCATGAATATGAAGATGATAAATATATTTCCTTATCCAAATCTTCAAAAAGCGGCTGGCAATGCTGATCGTAATGCTGGGCGGACAAGTGTCGTAGATGTTTTGGGAATTCCAAATTCCCTTTCTGCGTGAGAAGAATTGGGTGATCTCTCAGCCTGTCTATGATCATACCATGGAGTCGAGCCCAGAAAGAGTCAGCAATGTGACATCCCGGGATATATGCGAGCCATTTGTACTGGAGAGCAGGAATCGTGCACAAACAAGGAGAGACAGCCTGTACAAAGATATTGCAAACGCCATCAAGTATAGCATCATTCCATTCACAGTGATGAATATCCTTGCAGTTTGCTTGAGTGATGAAGTCAGAATGGATGAGAAACTACTTGTATAATTAATATTCATATATGCAAGATAAGGTTAGTTTTGAGTATCTTCCTTACGTTGAATCCTTCCTGATGCAGAGGAAGAAAAGAATAGACATATTGAGGTTTAATGACAGGTGTATAATCACTGGCAATCGGAAAAGCAAGAATAATTTCGGCGTCTCTTCGGCCACCGTTCTCTAAATCTTTAGGTAGATTTGATAGAATTCTTTTTGCAACGTAATAATGGTTCTCTTTTATTTCAGTATTTGAGATTTTGCGAACCGTGTGTACGTGGTAAAGCCACTTTTCGTCATGCTCATATGAAGTGATGGAGGATAGACCCTCTCTTGGTATGATCTGCACTGAGATCAGTCGAAGTCTTGAAAAGAAAAGTATCAGCGTATCTGGTATCTCGGCGAACTCTCTTGTTCGATCATTGAATCCCGTAGGATCGGAAAGGAATAGAGTCATTCGAGTGCGAACGTTCGCAGGAAGACTTTGGTGTTCTTGGTTGATAGGGTTTATCATCCCCATTCCATTGTCGCCATTACGATGTTCTAAGAAGAAGGAGAATGGACCGGATTGAATATGCACTTTATAGGCCACCTTGAACACAGACTTGAAGCCGATACCCTTCTCTCCGATGCGGCCTCCAGTCGGTGTATTTGTGCTTTTCCAGACATCACAAATGGCACGGACATTAGCCTCTTGAAATTCATCTCCATTGGAGTCAATAACAATTCGGTCATGGTGCAAAGCAAACTTCAGAAATGGAGTTTCTTGGAGAGCCAAGGCGCGGATGTACGTATTGTCTTCCGCGTTTCGAATCAATTCGAAGACGAAGCGTGTATTGGAAGAATATATTTCTCTCTCGACGCTTCGAATGGAGGCATCTAGAGTGGATTGTAAGTGTCTTATTGATCTCAGGACACTTTCTGGAGTTCTTTGTCGGTCTTCGTCTGTAATGCCCCCATTTTTCTCTCGGATGTCATCCACTATGCACGTGCTTCCTTTGACGAAATTTCGGGCATTTGAACATAAAGAATACGAGCACGGTAAGAATGTCTTTCCTAGTATGTGTCTAACCAGAGACGAGAAAAATAAAATCGCAAAATGAAGTTTGAGGAAGTCCTTAAGGCACTTTCTTGATTCCAATGACTTCTGATCCAATATGATTAAGCAGTACATAGAAGTTTTCTGGCCGATAAGATCAATGATACATATATCGAATTGCGGCGCAGTCGTATATTTGGAAACAACGCTAATGCACGCAAAGTTTGGGGCTGAATCACCAATAATGAAACTGTCTAAATTACACTCACACATACTTTCATTGACTAATTTGCGACGCACCCACATTTCTCTTCTACCAGATTCCACATTAAATAGAGTAGATATAAGAGGTCTAAGAAGCAGTTCAAAAATTCTTAAGAATTCGAAATTACAGCAGACTGTCATCTCACTAGTACAAGCCCGATCCATATACACAAGTAATTCTCCAAGCAGTGAACGAGAATGTATGTTGTACATCTGAGATGACCGACCGACAGATTGCCGGATTCCACGCTGACCAATGTCTTGTAAGATGTCGACATTAGCCCAGAAAGCCCAGTATAAGTCAAGTAAATGAAACGGAGATTTAGCCCCCAAGTCAAAGCTCTGTCTCAGGTATAGTAACAACTTCGTTGCTTTGCGTAATTCTTTTGGGGGACCATGTAGGTGCTCAGGATCCTGGAGCGATGAGCGATTTATTGCGAGGCTGGATGATCATCCTGGTTCTAGAACAAACCAACATTTACAACTTTGGGTTATTATGAGACCATCCAAAATATGATAGCCAATAAATGTTCGAAATCTTCCCTAACGTTGGAAGGGCTGAAACTCATCCTTGCTGCGCTGCCGTTCCATAACGTGTCAAGTAGATATGTTTTCCAGCTAGTTATGCAAAACGATCCCGCCGGGGAAACCTCCGCCATCATCCAATTCGCTAAAGCTGCGACGCCAGCCCACCATACTGGCGCTTAATAGCGCCTACTCTACTCCGTACCGTAAACTAGTGCGTGGGTGTCGACAAACAGTGGATAGCTTCGCAAAGTTTAATTCGCAGGAAAGATTTGGTCACATCTCAAGTTTGTGGCAACCCCCTTCTGGTGTGTATGGTTTTGCCTATAGATACTCCCCAAACTGTAATCATTAGCTGTTTCGAACAACACTGCCTCAAACTCTACAGACTCCGATCTTTAGGATCATCAACAATGGGTCCTACAGTGCACAGTCGAACTGCAGAAGTACAGATATTGGTTATTTGCAAACGGTTCTATCTACCAAATGGCTTATTTAGTTACTTTCATCGATGACCACAGTAGCACCTGCCCACAGTTTAGCCTCCTCATAATTTTCGGCGTTTTCGTCCCCATAGGCAAGAATAACGGGCTGAAGTACGATAAGAACATTTCGGCCATCAAGTCGTCCATCTCCCTCATTTAGCTGGTGCAGACGGTGTGCACTCATATGAAGGTTATTTTCATGAAAAACCGGCATATCCTCTAGGCATTGGCGCTTCAATGTTGTTCTCTGAGTCCATAGAGATAATGACAGCTCGCCTGCACTCTGATAAAGTCTTTGTAAGACTGAGTCACGCTTCTCCAATTCAAAGTCATCCCGAGCTCGTCTCAAGAGCCATCGGACAGGGCCTGCTACAAATTCTCTAGCCAACCTGATACTCATTGCATGGATCTGACCTGATAACCAAGAGTCTGCTGTCGAGTTTATTGGGGCTGTAGAGAGAAGTCTCAGCATCTGCGAACGCCATATGTGCGCTTCTGCTTCATTAACTAATGTATTGTTAGTTCTGATGTAAGTTTTAGGGGAAGGATATGCATTGTTTTACCTTGTATCATCTCGATGTATAGTGAAAACAGCTGCCCTGCAGATGGCATTCCAGAGTTTTCGTTATTCTCTGAAAAGGCAAAAAAGGGTTGAGAAGTAATTGTTTCGAAGACAGATTTTGCTAATAGTGCCTGCGTGAATAGAGCAGGACTCCTTCTAGCCAAATTTGGCGCCATTCGTTTTATCAGGGAATCCCAATCGCCCGGCATACAATATCCCTCCAGTTGGTCCACAATGGTATTCTTTTCTGTAGTTGGGATGTCTTTCAGGGAGCTGATTTCGGACACAGCGTTCCTTTTCGCCCATGATCGAAGGCTTTCTTCCAGTTTCGTTAATTCCTGCCGAATTTTACCATCTTCCATTGGGGTCCAAGATGCATTCTTCATGGAACGCAAAGCACCTTCCTGAGCAACGCGGATCTGCTGCTGAAGCATGGCGCGCTCATTGTGCATCTTATCAAGATCATGGTATGATTCATCCACTTGCTGCTCCAAGCGCTTAATCTCATCCTCACGGCTTCGTATATGTGCGACGTGTTCGGTTTCAATCTGATTGAACTTTTCCATCAGACAATCTCGGTCCGCCAGTGCATCCTCAAGCTCTTTTATCCTGGATCTAGGAACTTCCACCACATCTATCACTTCGCCATATGCGCTCCCCATATGATTTTGTTTATCGGATGTAGACTTTTTCTGCGGCTGTGAACGATGAGGGCCTGTGTTGCGCGAAAATCCCAAAAGGTTGCCTATGATAGAGAATCGAGAGGATACCTCTCTAGAAGCCTTCAAATTACTTTTCCTTTCGCCATCTGTGTCGGAGCGACGATTATGTCGCTGCTTCTATGGGAGCCACCATGTATTATTAGTAAATTCGAATTTTCTTTTTTGGAGACATATGTCCTTGTTCAGGAAGATAATGACTTCGGCCTCACCTTAGGCACCTTAGGCACGTAATCAATTTTATTGCCTCCAGCAGTTTTCTCAGTCATAATGACAGTAAGTCGTTACAAAGCGTTCAGTTTTGCACAAGATTTTTTTAGGGAGAACCCCGAAAGGCGATTTACAAGGTATGTAACGATTTCAGTAGGCGTAGTCTCATGAAGTAACGACTGTCAGAGACCTTCTGAGGATGCAGGACGACATTTCACTTGCTCAGTCAATTTTAATGTCACACTAGTTACTCAAACAAACTTTATGTCGGATTGTTTGAGTTGCCGCCGGGGTATCTGCAGACCCCTGCATCACGCAAAGACGTTACATCGCGCCATATCAGTAGATGTGGTGGCTGAGAAAGATTTGAAGCTTAGCGCCTTATGCACACAATTTTAGAGAATGTTGGGTTAAGCTCCCTTGCACCTAGTTGTCTGAATTGCTATGTTGAGTATTCTTATTCCGCGGATATAAATGTATGGCGATGTAACCTACTACAAGATCGGAAATCCGCCGGATTTCAGATTTCGAAAGACCAGAATCGCTCTGTTCAACATGTCCGCTCAAAATCTTATTAGCAGTCTCAATTCCTTAAAACTGTCCTCAAAACATAAAATCATTGTCGGAGTCGACTACGGCACAACATTCACAGGTTAGATTCCTCGACTGTCTGCCCACAGGGGACTAGGCTGAAAAGAGTGCAGGAGCTAGTTATGTCAGCTCCGAGAGCAGTGATATTAGCGACATTATTATCATCAGCTCATGGCCGGGTCCGACTAAGAATACCGAAACTATTTTCAAAACGCCTTCTCGAATCGCGTATCCTGTCGAGAACCGGCGCATAGGAACTCAGCGATGGGGCTTTCAAGTCGAGCCTGGAATGACAGCATACTCGTGGACAAAGCTGCTTCTAGATCGAAACACTCCTCTTACTAAATATGACGATGCAAAAATGGAAGACGCTTCAAGAATGGGAATATTGAGACTTCCCGAAGGCAAGGATGCCGTCGACGTTGTATCTGACTATTTATCTCATGTACACCAACATATTCTGAAGACAATAGCCAAGCGTATTACAGAGGAAACTCTTAGTATCACTCCACTTGAATTCTGGTTCACGATGCCGGCCATCTGGTCAGACCAGGCTCAGGGTGCTACAAGGGAAGCTGCCAAACGTGCAGGCTTTGCGAACACGCCAGATAGACCGGATGACAAGATTTTCATGATCACAGAGCCTGAAGCTGCAGCCATTGCAGCATTGACAATGACTACGAAAGATGGACTTGGGGCTTCTGTCAAAGTAAGTAGAAGGAATAGAAGTATATTTGTGTCTGATTTGGCTGATGCAACGATGTAGCCCGGTGACGGCGTATTGGTGTGTGATTGCGGAGGAGGTACAGTGGTATGTGATGGCCATTAATACCACATGAACGTCGCTGAATATGTCGCGCTTGAAGGATATTACAACCTACCTGGTCAATAATATTTCTCCCGGGTTAGAATTTGAAGAGCTCTGCACCGGAATTGGTAAGTAATCATGCTTCTTGACGGCCTACTTGACTGACAAAACCACAGGAGGCAAGTGTGGCTCAACAGCTATCGACCGCAGCTTCTACAGGCTTATGTCAGAGAGGTTTGGGAATGCTTTTGATAATCTGCCTCTTAAAAGAAGAGGCCCGGGAAGTGAATTTATGAAGAAATTCGAGATCATCAAATCGGACTTTGGTTCTTCCACCGAGGAGATAACGCAGGAACTTCCTCTTTCCATGGATCTCACTGACCCAGATCCCGAGTATTACGATGATGAGGAACGACTTGTCTTACTTTCTGGGTAAGAAATACACTGGGAATATCTGCAATGTTGAACTAAATTGCAATAATAGTGATGATCTGCGTTCCATTTTCAAACCCGTTGTGGATCAAATCATTGATCTGGTCCGCCAGCAGCTTAACGATGCAAATACCGAAGCTGGAAAGAACACCATCAACGTATGATTGATATATTACTAGCATCCACTCTCGTTTCAAATTTTAACATTGACGCGTATTTAGAGAATCATTCTAGTCGGTGGGTTTGGAGATTCTGAATATCTCCGTGAGGAATTTAAAAGGTCGTTTGGCTCCGACGGCAAAATAGCACTCACAGTACCAGATAAGCCGTAAGTCAACTTATCAAATAATCTGTGACATACTAATGCGATTACTACAATCCAGGCAAATCTCAATTGTCCAGGGAGCCGCGCTTCGTGGTCTTCAAGGTCTTCGGTCAGCGACAAAGAGATGCCGCCGACACTATGGTTTTGCCTGGAATATACCATTTCTTGACGGTATTCACGACGAAAAGGATTCTTACTATGATGCGTTTACCGGCAGGAAGATGGTGGGAGGAATGATGAAATGGATGATTGCCAAGGTGAGTCGCTACTTGCTGGGGATAAATCGATATCTAATCAACATATGCGAAGGGCGAAAAACATTCCGAGAATTACTCCTGCGAATCAACCATTTACAGAACTCACTATATAGATGAGGACCGGATATTTTATGCGTATCTTTATTCATGTGATCTTCTACGAGCCCCGGAAAAAGCGTCTGACGAAGGTAAATATATCACTACTTCTCTAGTCCCGGAGGCCCTCGTAAGAAGAGCTGCATCTCTTTTTGCAATTAAAAGGATATAATATCTGACATTAATCTCCTAGATGTTAGGTGGGTTGGTATAATTCATATGGATTTCACAAATGTTGATTTGGACATGTTCAAGTCCAAGGTTATTGGAACGAAACTCGCTTATCGACTGAAATGGAAGCTCAAGGTGATTTTTGGGGCACAAGATGGCGTTCTGAAATTTGAGGCAAGCTCACAGGATCGCGTTATTGGGAACACAACTATCAACTTTTCAACTGCGAAATATTACTGACCATCCACAGCACTTCATCTACTTAACGGTCATTAGTCTATTTGACACATTCAAGCATTTTAAGATCTTCAATCTCCCTGCAAACCGCATCCACCACGCCCTGTGTAGTTGCATTACCTCCAAGATCAGGTGTCAGTATCCCAGCAGCGCAGACGCGCTCGACACAGTCCATAAGCTGCTTCGAGGCATCTTTCTCACCCAGCCACGAGAGCATCTCTGCAGCAGACCAGAAGGTTGCAACGGGATTAGCGATTCCCTTGCCAGTGATATCAAAAGCACTTCCATGGACCGGCTCGAACAATGAAGGATTTTTTCTCGTCGGGTCTAGGTTGCTAGATGGTGCAACACCAATAGAGCCAGCAAGGGCAGCTGCCAGATCCGAAAGAATGTCCATATGCAAGTTGGTACCAACAATAGTGTCCAACGTGTGCGGCTTTGAGACCATACGTACAGTCATCGCATCTACTAGCATCTTATCCCATGTAACATCGGGATAGTCCTTTGCGACTTCTGCAGCGACTTCATCCCAGAGTACCATTCCGTTTCTCATGGAGTTACTCTTGGTCACCACTGTCAGATGACGCTTTATTCTAGAGCGTGCAGTTTCGAATGCAAAGCGCATGATCCGTTCAATCCCAACACGAGTGAAGATTGCTACCTCTGTGGCTACTTCCCATGGTTGATGGAGGTGTGAGCGTCCTCCTTGGCCGGAGTACTCTCCTTCTGAGTTCTCTCGTACGAGAACCCAGTCGATTCCACCGTCTGAAACGGTGTTCAATGGACATTTCGTCCCGGCGAATGTTCGAACGGGACGAACATTGGCGTACAATTGCAAAGGGCCGCGGATGGCCAATAACAGACCCCAGAGAGAGATGTGATCCGGAACATCTGATGTGACGTCAGCGCAGGACTCTTTTCATTCCAAAATCAAGATGAGAAAGAGTGGTATACCAGGTGCTCCAACTGCACCGAACAAGGTTGCATCGAATCCTCGCAGCGTGTCTAACACGTCTTCCGATACGTAACGACCATGTTCCTTGTAATAAGCAGTTCCCCACGGGATATGCGTAAATTCAATATTGAATGTCCCAAGAGTTTTCGCAAGCTTTTCCACTACTTGTATAGCTGCTTGGACGACTTCTATGCCAATTCCATCACCCGGGATGGATGCGATACGGTATGTTTTCGACATTATAGGAGGGAAGTTAAGATAGAAGAATATGACAGTTGCTCCGTTCTTTACATAAACCGGAGAGTCTTTTCAGATGGAATCAATTGAGTTTAAACGTGAAATTGCCACAATAAAACCCACCCGAGCAGGTTGCGTGACATATTAAATACTTCTAGAACCGTCCCATTAAAAGCACTGCGGGGCAATGCCTGAACGTTCATCCTAATGAAGACCAGATGTCTACCAATGCATTATCCTCCATAAAAGAGTAAGATTAACCTTTCCTATGTCAATAGCATTAAATAATTACCAGCCACAACTATCTGCAAGATTTCAAGTGGTGTCTCGGTCAATCGGAAAGAATCCGAAAGTGTAAGCTCACGTGCGGAGGGGCACCGGTAAGCTATCGGCTGAACCTTCTACCGATAGAGTCCCCCGCCCTACGCTACAGGATGGTAGTTATATCTACCTTGCCAAGAAGATATTTGCTCTGCTGGCAGAATACATCATCATTAATTTGACCGAGTTAGAACATTTCCCCCGAAATTAATTGAGCGGATTATTCGAATGTGGGGTTCGAATAATATTAAGATTCGGGAATTCATAACAACGCCCGTTACATTACATAAGACAGAGACCAATTGCCCTAATCAACTACCTACATCTTCATGGCTCCTACATCACGAGAGAAAAAGGCCTCTCGTATCACTACGGCGTGTAATCCCTGTCGGTCGCGGAAACAGAAGGTAAGCTAAGCCAATTGCTGCAGCGATGCGTTCTTATTTCCCTACTACGTTCACTAAGGCTAATAGCGTACAGTGCAGCGGCGAAAGGTATTTACTGCCTTCTCCAATTTGAACATAATACACATACGTTTAGAAGTCTAATAGTACACTTTACATTACTAACCGACAATCTGTAGACCAACATGCGAGCAATGTCTCGAATACAGCCGCCCCTGCGCTTGGCCGGAACAACTTAAACGGTATCTATAACCTTCCCCAACTCTGTATACCTTCTCTCCTATCCATACACCTCATTCTTAAACTTTCAAAATATGAACCTAGATCTAACAATCCAACACAGCGGCCCCGCAAAAGGTTACATCGAAACCCTCGAACATCGTCTTCACGAGACCGAAACTCTGTTCCTCAGACTCCTTTCTCACATCTCCGATGAGCAGCTTTCATCTATTCTCTCAGAACAAAAATCACCCAGTACATCTAACCTAACCGCAAACTCAAACTCAAACTCAACCCCAAATTCCATTGTGGCAATATCCACGCCGCTCTCCAGAAAAAGCGGTGGGGAGTACTGGAAACGATTCCCCCTTACCTCTTCAGAGAACATCCGGAGATGGGAAAGAGATTATTCTACTTTCGTGAGGGGTTCAAGCACTAACACTAGTGTTGGTAATGGTGCTGGTGATGGTGAGATCAGGATTGATCCTACGCTGAGTACATCTGTGGATGATAATCATTCGCGGACTGCAACGACGAGTGCTGAAGATGTTGTGGGTGAGGATATGTTGATGTCTTCGGAACTGAGTCCAACGATACGTGCTCCTGTTCCTCATTCGGATGCCTTTGATGATGAATCGGGGACGATATTTCCTCGCGGTTCCAACGTGCCAGAAACTCCCATTCCGTCTGGGCAACACTACCCTGAGAATCAAGACAGATCATATACCACGGTACCGCAAAACTCTGGAGGAATGGGCCTGCCGTCTTCCGTTCCAAACACTCCGGATCTCGTACAGCCATTGACTCCTGTCGTATCAGAGCCGAGTTCGTGGATTGCGGCACCGCCGATGAAGTTTCAGAGGCAATTTCTGTGGTGACACAGATAAGCACATATACAGGGTCAGAAAGTGACTCTGTATGAAGTATAATCTCTACTACATCTGTCGAGAGGCAGATTAATGAATGGACTAATCTTCGTCTTACAACATAGTGCTTTTACCATATGAAGAAGCCAGCAAGCATCACGGGTGAGATGTCCACTTTATTTGACAACCAAGAATATCTACGGTGCATAAAAAATTCCATCAGCAGTGATATCGAGGAACATACTGCACAACTGTCTGCACCGTCCCCGAAAATGACGATAGTACCAGGCAATATCTAACCTCTGATTTTAATGTGAAAGCGACGCTTTCAACATAAGCTATTACATTGTCTATGTCCTGAAACAGACCATATGTACCAACCAGCAGCTATAGAAGAGCAAAATGACATGCGTTCACATGCTAGCTGATGCTTTGCCCTGAATTCCTGGCTTACCATATGCTGTGGAATGATCAAGGTTCTACTGCACATGCCCGGGGGGGACTCAATTGTCCGTCTGTAGTTGGTCCAGAAAGCTCAGTACTCGAATATGCTAACAAGAATGCAGATATTGAAGCGCGAATGCTGTCATGGCACGGGGCGTGGTCCAGAGTGATCCCATTAGTTACAAAAACAGTGATAAATTTTGTATACAGACCATTAGAGCAAATTCGCTAGCGTTGGCACACTGCATACTGGTATTTGGCCAATAAGAGCCGTACACGCCCTAGCCTGGAAGGTCTGAGGATGTATCTCGGCATGAGTTGCCATCATCTTATCTGCACATCGCCCCACCACTCAACGAACAAAACTCATATACACCCCGGCAGCCCTGGAATCCAATATGTCATCCCACGAAGATTCTCTTCCTAGGAGTGAAGTTCCAATTAAACCATGGATTCTAATACGGTTATCATCTCTCACCCGTCGACAAGCGTGGTTAAAATTACGTTGAACCGACCCGAACGCATGAATGCGCTCAACGCCGAGCTTCTACGTGCCCTAACTGATGCTCTGCGAGCCCATAGAGATGCACATGTAATCATCCTCGAAGGACAAGGAGATAGATCTTTTTGTGCTGGCGAAGATCTCAAAGACACTTTGGCCCCGCGCACAGGATCCTCCCAGGAACTGCGCATCGCGTTTGGTCTTCTTCAAGACATTACTCGACTGACCTCTTCATCTTCTGCGATTGTGGTAGCTGCCGTACAGGGGTATGCAATTGGCGGTGGAGCGGAGATTGCTTTGGCAGCAGACTTTGTCGTCGGTGGCCCAAATGCCAAGTTCCGTTTCCCTGAAGTGACCCTCGGACATGCTGTTACGGGGGGAATCTCATTACGATTATCTCACATGGTAGGTCTACTGAAGGCTAAAGAGCTATTGATTCGTGGTCGGACAATTGGAGCGCAAGAAGCACTGGCAATTGGTTTACTGAGCGAGATCGCCGAGGATCCGAAAGTACGTGCTGAAGAACTGGCAATGGAGCTGGCGAAGCTACCAACTGCTGCAGCGTCTAGTCTGAAGACATCACTGGAGCGAAATGTTTTCTCGAATATGGAGTCAACTCTTCATGATGAGGTCAATGCGGCCAGTTACTGCTTTGCTCGAACTGAGGCTGCAGACGCATTTAAAAACTTCGCCGACAGAAAGAAAACTTCACCTAAAATTCGGGATATAAATACTGCACTCAAAGTGGCTGTCCAGAAGTATCCAACGAAAACTTTTGTTCGATGTCAGGGTCACGATGTCACGTTCCAAGACTTCGATTCCAGTGTCGCGGCTCTTGCCAGTGGGCTTCTCAGAGCGGGAGTCCAAGCAGGCGATCGGGTGCTCACCATGATGAGAAACAGCCTTGAGATGATTCATACGTGGATGGCTACCAACCGAATTGGTGCAGTCTGGGTCCCAGTGAACACAGAGTGGAGGTCAATCACATTGAAAAGCGCCATCACTGCGGTAGACGCAACACTTGCGATTGTCGACAGCCAGTATGTGGACCTTATTGAAGCAACCGGTGCATTCAAGCGGGGCTCGGTCTGGATTCTTGGAAGCGGCAATTCTCAAGACATGTCTAAGCTCTACCTTAACGAAGCTCCCTTGAAAGACATATTCGCTGCGACCTCAGCCACTACATCAGCCTTCCTCTATACCAGCGGAACGACAGGCAAATCGAAGCCATGCATCTTATCGCATGAGTACTTTATCATTCAAGCTACCATCTTGATCGAATGTTTCAAGTTGCGAACAGACGATGTGCTCTACTGCCCCTTCCCATTATTCCACGCAGATGCGACGGCACTCACAGTGATTCCGGCAATATTACTCGGCGCAACAGCTGCACTCTCTCCCAAATTTACAGCAAGCCGGTTCTGGGATGAGATCCGAGAAACGAAGGCAACAGTGTACGATTTCATGGGCGCGACATTAGCCCTGATTTACAAGCAACCGCCCAGCCCACGCGATCGTGACCATCGAGTTCGACTTGCATGGGGCGTCCCGATCCCAGCCTTTGCAGAGGACTATGAAAAGCGTTTTGGTCACCCGCTCCACACACTGTATGGTAGTGTCGAGGCGAGTATTCCAATTGTGCAAGCTGAAGGTCCTCTCCCCCTAGGATCTTGCGGCGTCTTGCGCCCGGGGTACCAACTACGCATTGCGGATAAGGAGGATGAACCACTACCTCCCAATACTCCAGGTCAGTTGTTGCTACGAAGTGAGAATCCGAATGCCTTTTTCCAGGGCTATTTCAATGACCCGGCCAATACAGTCAAGACTTATGCCAATATGTGGCTGCATACGGGGGACGCCGCAAAGGTGGATGAAAGCGGTAATGTCTTCTTCCTTGGTCGCATCAAGGATATTATCCGGCGACGCGGTGAGAATATTAATGCTGCGGAGGTGGAAGAGGAGTTTCTCCAGCATCCTGCAGTTGTTATTGCTGCTGCGTTTGCAATTCCTAGTGAGCTGGGAGAGGGCACAGAAGATGATCTCAAGGTCGCGGTGAAGTTGCGCAGTGGCAGTTCGGTAGATGAAGAAGCTCTGTGGCAGTGGTCTCAGAAGCATATGGCACGTCAGCAAGTGCCGACCGTTATTGAGATTGTGGAAGATTTGAAACAGACGCCGACTGGGAAAATCGAGAAGAACTCGCTGACGGCGGAGGGTGGAAAGAGGTTCACAACACGTCTGGCTAGGCTATAAGCCCGACATTACTAGTCGGTGTTGTCAAGAGTGGAATGATCAATCATCGACTTTTGAGCGTACTTGTATATTTGAGGACCCAATTTGTAGTGGTAAATATTGGAGCGAAGCTCGCTGAGCTTGAATTCTCTAGCAACTAGCTCAACCTATTTATCTCTGTGGGTGGAGCGTAGAAGGCGTGGGAGAAACCTGACAGGAGGCCTGCCTGTAGGCAGGCTCCGACAGTAAATCCCAAGCTAAACCAGTAAAATGTCAATTCCAAGATTCCTCACAACATCTCTCCAATCCACCGTAATGGATCCTTTATCCATAGCCTTTTCAAAATGCGCATCATCTCTCCTTCGCCATGTCTCCTCAATAATTGTTTTAACGGGGAGTCTATTCCCCAGTCCAAAATTAATAGATTGTTCCAGCCACTCTCGCGCGGATTTCATGTCCTCCACTGTATACGCTTCAACCGCAGCGATGAAAGCTGGCCATAACGAGAAATTTCCACTACTTTCCGTATAGAACGCAGAAATATTCTGGAAAACCAGCGAAACATAAGGAGCCACGCGATGCGGCGGGGCGTCCGCCAAGGTACGATATAGGTAGATGTATGTGGCATAGATGAAAGCATTAAGCTGATAGCGCGCGAGAGCTTTTAGCAGAGGAGTTGGCTGATCTATGTCGATTCCCGATAGTGAGTCATCGTTGTGTTCCGGATGTGAATCATCACCAGCTTGAGTGCGTAGAGTGTCCAGACAAGCAAGGACCTGAGAAACAGTACGGTCGGCATCCAAAAGTGTCTTAGTGGGTGGAGTGGCTCGCAGCTGCTGGCTCACGGTGGTAATAGCTGAGATGCATTCGAGAAGTGATTTTTGTGCTCCGATTGTGAATCCAAATTGGGGCGTGGATGAAATGGAGGCAGCGTATGTAATCTCAGTGTTGACAGGCAATGAAGAAAAGGGCCGGGCTGACATTGTATCGGCCGGAGAGGCGAGATTTGTCGTTGAAGAAGAGCTCGGAGGCAATGTCAAGGGAGAATGGTTGCAGTCTGTCAACGTAGTGTTGCCAATGATCTTAACAATCAGCAAGCTCTGGGTAGAGAAGCACGCGAACCGGGACTCATTCCAGGGCTCGTTGCTACTTGAGTTGAGGAGAAGGGCCCATGCACCCTGCAGGTGATGTTTCCATTTCCTAGATTGACCGCTATATACCTAGAGGGATCGGGTTAGCATACTCCCTATCAATTAATTGAGATTGTCGGTACCTCAGCCATCATTAACGTCATTATCGCTGCGAGGGTATCTCCGGAGCCCTGGTTCCCCGATACCTGAATAGCTTCATTGATGTGCTGAATCGACCTATTATAGTGGTTTGCCGCCAATTGCATCATCTTTGTGATATCGGCGCCTAAATGTGCTAGGTTGAAGGCAGCATGGGCCAAGATGGCATGATACAAGGCCCGTTCTCCAGGTGTAGAGTATTTCAGCGACAAAGATGGATAATATTTCTTCCATGGATTCCAGGGGTGTTCGAATGGCATCATAACAGACGCTACATAGTTGGCATAGTGTTGAAAGAGGAATTTATCATCGTTATTGGCATGGGTGGCGTTGACGCCGCCATTCGCTAGGACTTGATTGATCGTTGATCCCAATGAAGTCGGAGACAAGCCGGAAAACACGAGGAACGGGTTATGGTCAGCTACTACGGGCCCCAGGTGCTGATTCATCTCGATCTCCATTTCATCGCATTGTGCGATCAACATATCGACGACGTCGGATTCGAGCGCGGCATGATTACACCATGTCCGCTCACAAGACATGAGCCGCCGGCCTGTGGACCGATAGGACTGGCTCCCATTCAACCAAACAAGCCGTGTACTAGAATTGTCGCATTGTAGGCCAAGTCGCTGACACGCCGAACACGGGGAGCCTTCGTCGCATTTCACCTTGCGCTCTCGACAGCGCCAACAGCCCTGTTACAATGAGATCGGGGACATCTAGATAGGGTTGGATACGCTCACTGTGAATTCTCTGGTGCGGCGCGGGGCACGGACGGCTTTCATGGTTGAAGACAAGCAAGTCATGGCGAGAGATCGGGGAAATTTGGGGTTTTATGGATCAAGGCGATTGTTCCCCACTTAAGCACGACGCTTAAGTGAGGGATTCTTTTACTGGTAGGTAATGGAATTTCTCATTTCTTGGGCCGATAAGCCTTCATATCTAATCTTCTTTTCCCTCTAAATTTCTCTTGATGCTACTAACTTCTTCTAGCGATCACCAGTCGGAACTCCGTGTCTAGAAATAGACTGAAATTTCGACTTTTCATCGGTCCCATTGGATCCACCATAGAAATTTCATAGCGGCGGATCAACTCCACTAGAGCCTTTTGCAGTTCCAACAGCGCAACATCCTTGCCCAGACAACGCCATTTACCGGTGGAAAACCCCAGTTCCCAGTGGCGATTCATGCGTCGCAGCGAATCTGGATCTGCGTCTAACCACCGCTCCGGGTAGAAAATCTCCGCGTTCGGCCCGAAAGCCTCAGGCGACCGCATTACTCCCCATGCACAATATGCGATACCTGTGCCTCCCGGAATGAATCACCCATCCGCAAGCGTGTCGCCACCTGGTGGGACTTGCTTTTGAAGATACCCGGTGGCTGGTGGGCGTAACCGGAGACCTTCCTTAATGCATGCGAGCAAATACGAAAGCTGTTGAATCTGCTGAACGGGGACAATATCGGTCTCCACGTCCAATCCCGGGGTCGGACAACCAATCCCATTTTCTTCAAGCTCTTTCAGGATTTTGTGAACCACAGATGGGTTGGAAATAATAAATAGAAGAATGGCTCGAAGAGCAGTGCCTGTGGTATCAGCGCCAGCAAGACTAGGAGGGTCCGATTAATACCCCAAAGGTCGGAATACACGTAAGGTAAGGAGCACGACTCACATTTGAAGCATAACCTCACACTCAGCCTGATCTTTGTCCAGACCATGGCGCATAAATGCAGCCAGCATATCTCCCCGGTCAGGATGGCCAGGTGCATAACGCTCATCTACTGTTTCGCGGGCAATTCTATCAAGAGTCAGGTGGCGGTCTTCGTGTAAAAGGACATCAACTGGAAGGAACACACCCCATGATTCTCCCTATTCCCATTCGGTCGCTTTTTGATGGTGCTAGAAGTTTGTTGATCCATCCCACTTGGGTAATCTGGACGAGTGAAGGAACCACGGCTGTCAGACACATGACTGGAAACAAAGATGCGACATTAGAAATAAAGTCGTATTTGTCTTCATCAGCCTCGAGATATGATGCCGGACGACCGAAAGCAATATCCGTGATAACATCAAACGTAAAGTAGCTAGAGGTTCGGGCAAAATCAATAGGACGGTAACGCTTCCCTGAAGAGATATATTTGTGCTCAATGAGTTTCAAAAGCTGGCGAACATGATAATCGATCGAAGATTCGAGATGCGTGTTCTCTTTGCCAGAATACTAATTTTTCGCAAGTCTGTTAGAGACAAATCTGTGCTTGAGGGAATGGAATTTTTTGAAAATACAACTGACCCCTGCCGCCATCTGTGCTCGTAGTTGCTGGTGACGCTTTTCATCCCGCGTACTGAGGATATTGTTCTTGCCACGCTCAAGACTGAAAGCTGTGTAGGCAACCGAACGAATATATTCGCTCCGAACACCGTTGACCTTCCAAAGGAAGTCAGCATCTGACACCAAAAGTGTCTTAGGGCCAATGCGACAAATGGGCCCTACACATGATTCTATAAGCTTTATTTGAAGTCAAAGAAGGTCTGAATACTACACTTCATACCATATTCGCGGGAGCACTCATGTAGACGAGTATTCTGGGTTCCGCCCAAAGCAGACCGGATCATCCAAAATCGAGAAAATTTGGCGATCAAGGGGCCATCAAATTGCTGGAGCCTTGTATAGTTATAAAATGAGCGTGTAGTATAGAAGAGTGCAAAAAGTAATACGAAGGTAGACCACCATGACAGGCCAGAGGAGCGATAGGCCTCCCACTGGCTGTTAACCGTATTGGAGAGAGTTGGCATTGGACTTGATCAATTTTTTTTATCACAATAGAAAGAGGGAAATAAAAAGACCTCAGCAGACACTGTTATACATTTCTATTCCCTCCATACGATGCGATAGCGGAGTACACCTTAGGAAATCTAACGAAGTACGGCCCGTGGAATTTACGCCGTCGTATTATTGAGACCGTGATGATTTGCAGGGTATCTTCATGATTGGTAATATACAAGTATTTATCCACAATTGAACCTTAAAAATATTAGCAAAATTACTAGTTTGTAGTATTTTTGTGGGGCGAATGGTCGGATTCTTTCTCCCTGCGTGTATTTCTTTTTGGGTTCTATCTACAGGTTTGTTGCAAGAATTGATAATGCAAATTATTCGAAATGACGACTATACTACGTGTTACCCCTGAATCCATTGTCGAGGAATGGCCCGCTAGACGCTACTAAAGCCACGCTCTTGGCGTACATATATTACGGCGTTGCAACGTTTTCTCCATTCTGCGAACAAATAGCACAAAGAAAGAAAACCAGAGGGGAAAAAAATTAAACAGTTGAATTGATGAAGATAGGAATGACAGCCGATTTTTGTTGACATGAAATAAAAGTGGTAAAGGTGACTAAGCTAATTTCACTTGCAAAGGGAGAGATTTATGAGAGATCAGGGAATCATAGGGATATGAAATATGGCCCTCGACCACCGGCTTCCGTGTGAAAAAAATGAGCATATCGCGGGTAGCAGGTCTCTCAGGATCAATAGCGTGGACAGGTGACAGGCTGTGTTTTCTCTCGTGATCGACAAAGAGCAATGTATCGAGGAAATCTCGGTGCTGGTGGCTTCCGAGAGTATGCTCAGGATTCACTTCATTCCAGCGGAGGGCATTTTTTGCGTTCATTTTATGCACAAAGGTGACCGCGCTATCTTTGGTCATGTTATCGCTGCCCAGGAAAGTTGTCATAGTGAAGTCAACCCCGTCACTATGCACACCTTCCAAGGCCGGCTCTCCAAGAAGGTCCTTGTTAGTCACAGTGCGTAGATTGAACAGCGTGCAAACGAAGTTCTCGGTGTCATAGTTGAGCTTGGGACGTTGCTTGATAGGAACTCCATGAAAGATGAGCGCCTTGAACACAAAAAGAGCGTGCAGAGTCGAGTTACCCTGCAAATCCTCATCGACTTCTTGGAATCTTCGGATTTGACCAGAATCGTGTCTCACAAAGTCCTCTTCCACCGACAGAGTAAATGGTTGAAACTCAAGGCGGTGAATTTGAGACTGCTCAAAGTTGAAGTAGAATCTCCCGTTCTTACTCTTGCGAAATGGGAGAGTTGGGTCGTCACGCAAAGAGTCGCTCACAGTTCGCATCCTCTCCAAGTCTTCATCTGTAGCTCCAAGGACTTTGAGGATTGGGATCATTCGGGCACTTTCAACAAAAATAAGACGGCTCTTGATGAACTCTTCACGAAGTAGAATGAGATCGGCAATGGCTGCCCGTATCTCTGCACTTGCTCCACTGATCGGGGTGATAGCCATGATGATCATAGTTGATTCGGAAGTAGAGTAAGGATGAGATTGTTCAGATGCTATCAGAGAGGCTCTCTTAGTCCTAGGAAGGAATGAATTGATTGCTGCAACATATCTCTCTTGGGCGAAGCTAGATCTTATATCTTGACTTCATTATTCCCCCAGGCGGCCCTCCGATCTCGGTGTAACCCCCTGAGCGACAAAGAG
This sequence comes from Paecilomyces dactylethromorphus, assembly GCA_029606265.1. NCBI lineage: Eukaryota > Fungi > Ascomycota > Eurotiomycetes > Eurotiales > Thermoascaceae > Paecilomyces > Paecilomyces dactylethromorphus. Next base: position 99,005 of record JAPVCE010000009.1, read on the forward strand.
GCTGTACATCGTGGCGAGATTGATGGAAGCGCAAGGATAAAACATTGCCAGCCTTGTCATGTACCTAGGTAACGATTTGCCTCTCTAGGCCCCTCGGGATGCATTCTCTAATGAGTTCGAAGATATCCGAAGGTTTATTTTGGGTTAGGGTCCTTTCAAGGAACCACTAGTGGTCTAGGAATCTATCCTTTCGCAATTCCATTGTTGAGGACGTTCCTAATCGGGTTAGGTTCCCGTAGACACGTAATCACAATAGGGCACGGATCACCTAGAACTCTAATTAAACTTCCGGTATGCTGGCCCCTATCTTTAACAATTGGTTTAACTAAATTTTTATCTAATATAGGGCCTACTAGGCGTTCCAAGAGCTTTTAAGCCTAGAGACATCTGAGATCCATCTCTAAGGCCTGTACCACCCTCAAACTTTCTAGGCGTAGGCGCCAGCGCCAGCCACTTAACTATAATGAAGCTCTGGAGCTAGCGACAGGTTTAACTAGCTTTTAACTGTACGAAAGCCCCAGCGTATACTTAAGTAAAGAGGTCTACTAGAGCATACTGCGCTTACTGCCGCAAGAATAGAACCAATTAAACCCCAAAACATGCTCAGCTAAGCCCTAGAACATTTAAGACTGTTTTAACTAACTTCAGGGATAGGCTTTAACTAGACTTTAGGATTCTTTAACTATAGTTATGTGGGTCCGCGCTTAAATTACGTGCTTGCGGAAACCTAACCCGATTAGGAACGTCCTCAACAAAATTGCGGGAGGGAGAATCAAACGCATGTAGAGAGATGGCGTGCGCAGGGGTGTCTATGCCGCATCTAAGTTGGTGTTTTTACCTGTGACAGTACTAAGTCTTCCAAAGATAGGGAAAGTTTTTTCATCTAGATCTGTCACATCACATATCATGACGACCTGCCAAAATTTCCCGCCACCAATGGCATTCTTGTAGGGCTCCCGGGAGCCGCGTGAGCCGTAATACTTGGTAATACTTGGTAATACTTGGTAATACATCTTAGATTCTAGATCAGGCGGGAAATACCCCGTAATACAGGTAGCTAGTGGCCCGGAATAAGATTTCAGTCCCATGCAAGTAATCTACGCAATTACAAGGCCTTCCATTGGCTGGAAATTCTTACTCAAAAGACTTTGCGTTCCCGGGCTTTTGTCAATTGATCTCGGTATGAGTTGCTCTGCTAATCTGCTCTGTGGAGTCGTGCTAGCGCTATCTGCCTCATCCAAATTAAATCCATGTGCTGGCTGTGTGCAAAAGGAATATAAATCAAATCTTGACAAGGAAATAGCAATGTATTTTTTTCCCCTCAGAGCCATAGTAGTAAGTGTGAAGAAATATGTTGTTGTCGACAAAAAAATCAATGGCTCTAGATGTTTCTGATGACCCACGAACATGGGATCCAGAACTTCGAAGAAAAAATAGGGAGAATCCGTTAGAACCCGCAACATGGAGAAATGTAGGCTGAATTTGCACACAATCGCGGACCAATAGGGTTAACAGATTACCATAGCGGAAGAAGATATTCATTGTCTTTGTCGGCCTCCTCACTTTATTCAACAGCGTCTTCGATTCCACCATCCCGAGCGGCGGTATTGATTTCATCGCGAGCGCTTTGGATGTCCACAGTGAGACGCAACAGGTGTTACCAACCTCCGTCTATTTGATCGGGTATGTGACAGGACCTCTGGTCTTCGGGCCTATGAGTGAGCTGTATGGTCGGCGACCCGTGATGGTAGGAACATTTAGTCTCTTCACAATATTTACGATGGCTTGCGGTGTTGCACCCAACTGGGCAGCACTAATTATATTTCGAACGCTCTGTGGTATCTGCGCGTCTTGCCCGATTGCAGTCACTGGAGGACTTTTCGCGGATGTCTACCGATCCCCTCTTGCCCGAGGAAGAACCATGGCCTTGTCTATGGCAATTACCACAGCCGGTCCGCAGTTCGCGCCGCTGATTGCAGGATTTGTGGCTCCCGCTGGATGGAGGTGGATCTTTTGGATCTCGCTCATCCTCGCTGGTGTGACTTTAGTGCCAGTGCTTTTCCTCCCGGAGACCTCCTCGTCGGCTCTTGCTCGGTCAACAGAACAGACTGGAGAAGGAATTCTAGTCAAAGCACTGACCCGACCGCTATACATGATATTTTGTGAACCCATCATATCATTTACCTGTCTTTATTTATCCTACGCAGCGGCGATATTCTGTGAGTATCTCAAATTGAAATTCTGAGATTATTGGGCTAATTCCAAAAAGTCATGTATTTTGAGGCCTACCCTTTGATTTTTCAAGGCACCTATGGAATGAGCGCAGGGATTGCTGGACTGGCATTTCTTCCGAGTATGTTTTACTTCACCCAAGGTACAAAAATTCGGGGACTAAATACTATTTCACTTTTACCTAGTCGCTGTTGGAGCAGTCATTGGCATGGGAATATTCTTAACATACGACTCATATCTTCAGCGCGCAAAGATTCGAAAAGCCAAATGGGCCTCAATTGAGGAGTACCAGAGGCTTCCTTTGGCATGCCTAGGGGGCCCCTTGTATGTTCTCTCCCTCTTTTGGTTGGGATGGAGTTCATCTGTGAACGTCCACTGGATGGTTCCCATGCTAGCGGGAGTACCCTTCGGAATGGGGTTCTTTCTGATATTTGTTGCTCTGATCAATTACCTGGTAGATGCCTACCACCAGTATGCGGCTAGTGCGATGGCAGCCGCTAGCTGTTGTCGCAGTATCTTAGGAGCAGTCCTACCTTTGGCAGCTGCACCAATGTTCAAGAAGCTTGGGATTGCATGGGGCTGTAGCCTTTTGGGATTTTTGAGTCTTTTAATGACCTTGATTCCGTTTGCATTCATCCGTTATGGGAGTCTGATCCGCTCAAGGAGCAAGTTTCCTCAACAGCTCTAGGAAATACAAGGTGAAGATCGTGTGGCTATGTATTTCATGTCGGGTATGGAGAAAAAATTGAAAGGAGAGGATCTATTCTTTCTAGCCACAGATATCGAATTAGAATATCAAAGCAAGATGAGATCCGGTCACTTAATCCTCAAGGGAATTGTAAATCTGAAAAGGTAATCTCAGGTTTAATGTTCGCGCCCTACCTACCACAAGCTTGATTCGAATGAAATATTCCCTAGAAATATAACAATGATAGAAGGTCGGAGAAATATCCAGACCTTTAGGCATAACCACTGGCACAAGCAGGGTTGCTTGGTGAGAGCCATTGCTCTCTTGCTCTTTTGCAATCCACTTCAGATCCACACTCTTGTTCTTTCTCAGACGTATGTTTGTTCGAAAGACTTGCCCATTCGGAGCATTCTGTAAGCGTGCTCCATCAGGCAAGTCACTCATTGGTGTTGTAGTCCAGTATGTCACACCCTCCAGGATCGCTCGAAATTGACATTGCTGCGGTAGCTTGATGGAAGCATCGAAGTCTTCTAGATCTAGATCTAGACGTATCGGTGCTACTGTCGGTCTTTCTTGGCCATCGATTGGTAGATAGATGGATTTCGGTGGAGAGGCATGAAGTATAAGATGACCCATACTTCCTGTCCACAACGCTGTTCGGAGTGAAGTTGCATCTGATAGTTGAATGTTGCCAGTATCTCCCCAGAGCCGAGGAGGTCTTTCCGCGTATAATGGAAGAATGCGAACTGCCTTCTTAGTATTGAGCCTCTTGCCACACCCCAAATGAACCTCAGCATGGATGTACTAAGTAATTTTACATATCTGAGGGCAAAATTGATCGTTTTTGTGGTGTATGCTCGGAGGAAGTTGAACATGGTAGTTTTTGAACCCTATTTCTTCTGTGGACACCCCAGAACAAGGGTCAAAAGGAAGCACATTCGGTACGACGAAAGATATCGGGAAGATCTCATAGTCATAACATGACTCCAGAAAATCTTCATGATAGGATTGATGCATCTTGAGAAAAACATAGTCCACCCTGCTTCCACTGTTCGGGAAAGGGGCAAACTTCGTCACCATCGTCTGCATTTTCCCTATGGAAGTTGTCAGCCTGGCTTAGCTCCATGTTTAACTTAGAAGTCTACCAAGTGCTCTAACCAATCAGCATAACAGAAATTCGCAACTGCTCACGCGAGGCAGCTTGCTTAAGGACCACCTTTCCTGTGATGATTTCTCCTGTTGTATAAACCTTATCTTCTACCTGTAGGCGAATCGCCATTTTCGAGCGTATTTGGCTATAACGAATTTCTTCGATAAAGTATGATATGATAGAACTCACTCGAAGTTCAGCTCCGAGGCACAGTATATACAAGTAAAGAAATTAAGTCAACAGGGAACCAAATTGTCTCTGATTCCATGACGGTGAAGCGCCCTGATTTCACAGCCTTGTCGATTTCCCCCTTGCTATTCCGTCACCATATTGAACTATTATGAAGATCTCGCTTATTCAATGTAAATAAAGGGCAAGGCAAGGCGAATTCGGAAGCGACAGAACAAAGAACAAGATGGAGTCTTTCGGTATGAGCTTCCATGAAATGTGGGGCCAGTGGAGATAAGCTCGGACGGATCCTTTGCTTTTACGCACTAGTGCGCGATCCTAGCAGTATGTATGGTTTACGCGTAATTTTAACGGTCATCATCTCCGCGAGAATGTTACATCCACTAGTTAACGCTAGATTCAGATTTCCGATATGTCCAGCGCTTACTTTTCGATCCGATGGCGGCGATGTCGATATCACGAGCGATAGAGAGCTCCTCAGCTATGAATTATTTCCCGAGCTGACTAGATAATAACATGGTAGTTTAAAAGTTAAACCTCGACCGTCCGATGAAGGTCAATATTCACACCACTTTTCATATTCAAGGTCAAATTACTTTTCACCATGTTGCCCCCTCTCACCGTCCAATCTGTGAATTGTAAGAACTATTTGCGTTAACCGTACTTGTACGACAACTGATTTGTGTTCCATAGCCGCTCTGGCCTCGCCTGAAAACCATCGCTATATTTCCCGCGTAAGGTTTGCTTATAACTATCTCAATGAGACACCAACGTTTTTGAAGCCACCAGGCCTGCAGTACAACATCGTGCCCGGGCTGAATAAATCTGCCCAGCCAGGCAAGCAGATCCACTTCACGACGCCCAATGCATTTACATTGGACCCCGTTGCTGCCGGTTTACCTTGGCCAACTGGTTTGGATTGCATTCGTCAGAGTAGATTCTGGCAGAGCGGGCTTAGTATCTCAAGCCAACTTCTAGAGCTGTTTGCTGGTGATGAAATGATCAGTCAGGCTGTCATGGCCAGCGGAAAGTCGATCGGTAGCATTGCGGCACACGAATTGACTACAGTGGAAGAAGATCGTTTCACAAAGTTTGCCACTTATCTGTTTCCTGAGGCAGACGAGGGGCGCATGAGATTGTTGGCTGCCTCTATTGTGTACATCGTGATCTTTGATGGCATGTCCATTTGCCGAAATGTTGGATTTCAGATACTGACAATAATTGACAGATGCCTGGGAAATGGTGGCTGGAAACGAGGTGAGCTTCCAATTGTATGAACAGCAATCATTTGCACCATCGTTAATTTAGTCAAGTTGAATGATGTGAGAGATGGATTCTTGGATCGCCTCCAGGGTCGTGCATGCCAAGCTCCTGAAACTGATCTTCAGGCGCTCATCACATCCACTGTTGAAGGGTTTCATGCATATGACTACCAAGCTGGTAATGGAGGCAAGGAAGTCATTGACCGTCTCGTCGACTTCTGCCGACATGTTCCACCAGCTCAGCAATTCGGCACACTTGGGGACTACCTTACATATCGTCGTATCGATGCTGGAGTGCCGTAAGTCAGAGGATTTGTGTATTGTATTTTTTCCCCCGCTAAAATGATGAATAGATATATCCTGGCTTGTGTCAAATTCTCTATCGAGTCCAGCATCGAGATTGAGAGTCCCCAGCTGGATACGTTTCTCCGGCTTATAAGCGATCATGTTTCTCTTGTCAATGATCTTGCATCCTACGACAAGGAGAAGAGAGCATATGATCAAGGTCGAACCTATCATCTTATCAATGCTGTTGAAGTTGTCCAGAGATTATTCTCACTGCGAACAGAAAACTCGGCCAAAGCATTAGCCTACGCTATGCAGCTTGAAGTTGAGGTTGAAATTGACCAGGAACTGTCTCGTATGAGAGATGAAGACTATCTGACTCCCGAAGAATGGAAGTTTGTAGATGCAGTTCTTACCATGACGGCAGGAAATGTGTTTTACTCGGTTGTTTCTTCCCGGTACGGTGGAGAGAAAACACGAATCCTAGAGTGAACCAGGTCAATATCATTCAATAGAAAAACTTTGGAATTCTCTATAGAAACGTGAATGAAATGATTTCTGAAATTATGGCAGCCTCTCAACTCGTGTGCAGCTTGATAAAATGTATAACCGCGCTGAGTTCTCTCTTGCCACCAGGGACTATGTGTCCACCAGAGTGCCATATCACGGTTTGTTTATTTTCATCATCTTTGTGACAACTATCTACCAGTCTCATCGACGATTCTTCCTCCACAACAGTATCCATGCTTCCGAGGAAATGCAGCATTGGCGTCCGGATAGCGGGATTGTAGAAGGCACGATAATCCGGGTGGGAGGCAGCATACCCCGAAACACTCACCACAAACTTTAGAGGAGGGTGAGCGAGGGAGGCGAAGCAATCTGGATAGGAAATGCCACCTTCGGAGCTCAATCGGGTAAAAGCATGCAATCGATTTTCCTCGAGGAGCGAGGCGACCATAGCGGCAAAAGCCGCACCCTGACTGAACCCAATGATTCCGTCAAACGGACCAGAATCCTTTAGGATAGATGCGATAAAGGCCAAAGAGTTATCTAAGCCGGGGAAAACACCGTCAATGGATTCGGATTGAAACCAGGTCCATGCGCCGTGTCGATCCCGTAGTTTGGACGTGCCACTGGGGGAGGATAGCGGGAAACGGGCTGTCGGGTATATCAATTCATTTCCACCGGGTTGAATGGGGCCTAATGCCCGCTGGATCAATTTCTCCAAGGCCTGGAGTTTGGCGCGGAAGAGTTCCCCCGATTGGCGGGATCCTATAGTTTCGGCCGTCAGCATTGTGTCGGCGACTCCGAGAAGTGGCAATTACCATGTAGCATCAAAATCTTCATCGGGGGAGGGGGCTACTCCGTATGTTCAGGAGAGATGTGCGGATAAGATTTTTCGTCAATGAAAGGGCATGGAGAGCCATAAATCAATGGTAGGTCCAGGCACACACTAAACCAAATCGTCGATGACTGGCAGGTGTTGGCGACTTTCGGGTGGCGCTGAGATCCCGCTAGCCTAAGTAATCAGACGAAAACATACTAAAGATCTGGTAAAAGGAGCTAGTAACGATGATCATTTCTGTATGTAACGATGTAAGAATACCATTATAAAATACCGGAAGGCTTTTTTAACTTCAGCGACCCTGCATTAAAATATGATGTTGCATCATACTCATTGCCACAATCCATACTTCCATTTTGGTACATTATCGCATCTCATAGCGAAGAATCAGGCTGTGTGCCGTAATGCCTCTTAGTAACAAGATAACATATGTGAACATATCCAATTGTACTGCGATGTCGGCGATAAGACACAAGAAAGCGTTAGTAGATCAAGGCAGGGCATGTTAAACAATGGACAAATAGAAGGGCACATAACCTAGAACTCGCAATAATTTCTTTAAGTACTATTCTACCATTCTCCATTGCAGTCATGGCTATTCAATATCTGCTTGAGCTGCCTTTGCCTGTATTCACACTAGGACTCATCGGGGTTTTATGTGTTATCTATATCGTGAGGTCAATCGCAGATGCCTTGTCCAATGTGTTCTTCAGCCCACTATCTGAATTCCCAGGACCCAAGCTGGCTGCCGCAACTACTTGGTGGTCAGCGTACCAACAGGCTGTCCGAGGACGATCGATGCATCATATTTGCATGACTCTTCACGAAAAACATGGTACGGATTCTATGTAATGTTACACAAACCCAGGTAGGCTAACTTTGCTTAGGCGATATTGTCAGAATTGGTCCCAATCGGGTATCTATGACTCTTTCGATGTTTATGGGCTATATAAACTAATATTCCCTATCAGCTTCATTTTAACCACCCTTCGATGTACGATGAGATTTACCGTCGTCGGTGGGACAAGGATCCCTTCATGTATGCATTGCTAGGTGGCGATGGTGCCACAGTGACATTTGTGAAATACGAGGATAATAAGCGCAGAAAAGACATTTTGCATACATTCTTTGCTAAGAGCTCTGTCTACAACGTTCAATGGTTGATTCAGGAAAACGTGGGTAGACCGAGGACGAAAAAAGGCCCTCGAAACATATGCTGATCTTACAACAGATTGAAAAGTTCTGTGGCCATCTGTCCAAGCACCATGAGTGCAAGGTATCATCTGACATGAGCCTTGGATTTCGTTGCCTGGGCCTTGAAACAATTACAGCTACGTGTTTTGGAAAATCGGCTTCTTGTTTTGACCATGAGGGGTTCGCCAGCCCCATACTAGAGGCAATGGAGTCAATTGTTGCCTGGTTCATGGTTTTCAAACATTTTGGACTAGTTCGAAGAATTATCCTAAACATCCCGGAGTGGGTGGGGTTGACTCTATTTCCCAAGGGGATTGCCTTTGCACAAATGAGACAGGTAATTTTGCATCTTCAAAGATTCCAGGATGTAGACTGAATATGCTGGCCCAGATGTTTTCTGACCAGATTGATGAAATCACGATGAGTCTGGACAAGCCGAACCAATACCCCCATCCTATTGTATACCGTGCTTTGATCCGCCCCGAAAAAGCAAATGCTCCTGTCCCTTCTCGAGAAAGTCTGCTGGAGGAAGCCATTGCATTGGTCATTGCAGGGACCGACACGACTGGTTCAACTTTAACTGTCGGAACCTATCAAATCTTGAGAAACCCTGAAATATACGTGAAACTCAAGGCAGAGCTCATGGAGGCATGGCCAAATCTCGAAGAGCGACCTAAAGCGGGAGATTTTGAAAAGCTCCCTTACTTGGTAAACTACCTCTTCTGCATTAAGAAACATGTTAGCTCACATAAGACAGACCGCCGTCATCATGGAGTCTCTTCGCATAGCACCCACGACAACCTCAGAAAATTCGAGGCTTGTCCCTCCGCAGGGGGCAACAATTGGAGGAAAACATATCCCGGGTGGTGTGAGTCGACTTGTGACAAGTATGCTAACTAAGAGGTACTTGCTAACGACTAGTAGACAATTGTTAGCATGGGAGTTCTCTTTCCCATGCAACACGAAGATGCCTTCACTGACGCGCATGTCTACAACCCGAGCCGATGGCTGACTGACGACGCCAAGGCACTCGACAAATATTTTGTGCCCTTCTCCAAAGGCCCGCGAAGTTGTCTAGGAATCAAGTACGTGTATCGCACTTTTCGCAATGACCAGACACTGATTTTTTTTTTGTCCCATAGCTTAGCATGGTGTGAATTGTATCTGAGCTTCGCGAACCTTTTCCGCCGTTTCGACCTCACATTGGATGGAACCAAGTATGTTTCGATAATCCAATGGGCAGCTCTTCTGATACAAGTTGGAGACTAAATTTCATTAGGGATTCTGACTTTAACTGGGTTGATGTTGGGCTGGCATTATTTGAAGGACATCTCCGGTGCTTTTGCACTCCAGTGAACTCATGAGGTGTCGTTGACTCTGCCAACTTCCTCTTGGTATTCGCATACAAGTATTCATGTAGAGAGGATCGTGACGAAGTTATGGTGGCAGTAGTATAAAAAAAGACTCCCATAGCGAGCTGGAGGTCGCCAAGATATAGTCTGACTCGGAGATTACAACGGTCGCGAGGCTACAGGTGGTTGGGACAGTACAAACAGAATTTATCACCTATATTACAGCTCTATATTGGCTTATCAATATCCAATTTATTAATATTCCCAAGATTGGGAGCTGGTACACTGATGTCATTGTCTCTGGGTGTTCCCCAACTCTATTCTACTTACAGAACAGTTTCCTCGGAACAAATCATATCGCACATCTCATATAATTACATTCAAACATTGGTTTTTCCATTCCACGGTTCATAACAGGATCAACTTGATTGAATTCAGTTGAAAATACTAGGAAGCCTACCTAGCAACTTGCTTAAATTTTTTCAATCGTCAAACCTGCGTGTCGAAAATGGTCCCTAGTACTCTCTTCTTTTGCCACGACCACACTGATACACTATTCAAGGAAGGTATCAAAACCTTGCTCTAGGTCTCTTTCATAGTAACTCCAGTTACGCCTGATGAAACTTTTAAGCTCGGCAAAGAACTCTTCAATCGGGTTTAGGTCTGGCGAGTAAGGCAGCAAATAAATCAATCTCACCCCCACATCCGCACACATCTGATCAAGGCGCTCTGAGTGGTGAAATCATTCGTTGTCTATAACAGAACAGATTTTGGTTCTAGCCATCTCCAGCAATGTTCGGAGAAGCTAAGCTATGGAATCTTCGAAGACGATGGCGTCCATGAAACCGTGGAAGACACGGGAAAGGATGATTCTGTCCTGGGTATAAGCCGGCAGTATCTGATATCGCTGATCATGGTGGAATTGTGTCACTTGTAAAGGAACTTTGCACAGTGGTGCGAAGCCTATCCGTCTGAACCCAACGCGTTTATCACATCCAGATTCGTCAACAGATACCAGATGATACGATTGAAAATCCGACAAAAGGTTCAGATAATGGTCTCGCAATTCAACATTTTGTTCCCTAGCGCGCTGTCGTGCAGTCTTCTTGGAAGGATTGACGTACAAAAGCGACTTGAGGGAAATGTATACTTTGCAGATTCGAGGCGGAGTAGGCGGCAGTGATTACGATACAGCGTATCGCGCAGGTCATGCCGAAGGCAACAAGACTAACCGCACGGGGGAGTTCACAGGTCCTCATTTTACACCTCAAACTGAAAGACAGCGATGGCGGGATATATAGGAACAGGAGTTGTTGAGGACAAGTGAGCGGTTTTAGCAGGGGCACTTTTGATCGTCTAGCCTTGATAATCCAAATTCATCATTGCAACATATGGCCGCGTTCACGTAGCTAGATGGTCGAACCGTCACGTCCCATATATCGTATTTTTTTTCTTTAAATGTCAATATCTGTAATAACAGATATATAGGCATTCGTCTAACGACTTGTAAACCAGCCTATTCAACGTCCATCAAAACGTCACTCATAATGTGCAGCACGTAGGAGAACTTCCGCACGCTCCACTTCCCAGAATCCTTGAGAAGCCCTGCGTAATCGAGCAGGATGCGTCTTGCAGATTGATAGCCTCCCTGATGCGGGACACCACGAATGTAGATGGTTCCGCCATTGCGGATGAAATTCGTAGCTTCATTGTCGGCTGTACCGTACGGCTGGCTCCCATGTGGTTCCATGAAGCTGGTGAAGCCTTCAGCACCGACCTGTCGCCAGTCGATATCGTCCAGCAACTCAACTGATGTAGCCCCGACTTGCGTCTCGGCTGAGCGCGGCACCATGAAGGTATAGAGACCCAGTACGAGTGCAGCAGAGAAGAGTGCAAAGACTGAATGGAACATGGTATCATCTGATGCCTTGCGGTTGGTCATGAACTTGAAGATCTGTGCCGCATGAAGGCAGGCTCTTCTGGCCGCTGAGGTCTGAGACCATACAGCAATGTCATCCAGCGCCTTGCGTGCAGGAGCAGGACCAACACGTCCGGCTGCAAGGTCAAATATCTGTATGTCAGCACAGAGCATCATACACATGTTGTGCCACATGATGATAGAGTTCGGATTCAGTCTCTCGAGGATTTCGCCATAATCTTTAGCGACCTGGACCTGCAACGAAGGTAGACACCTCGCGCGGCCATCCATAGCATAAGTGTGGCATGGCGCAAAGGGATAGCTTGCGCGGTTAGATAGTAGCCGATGGTATGCTTCTGATAATCGGAGCTGCAGCATCGCGAGTAGACCCTGCATGCCAAAGTCGTCCACAGGAGCATCTAGCACGGGAAGGCTGATATTCTCAGATGGTGAGGTCACTGTGGGCATCAAAATACGCTTGCCGCTGCGGATCAACTGCATCCACCGAGTGGATGAACCTGCTCTAAAAAGTGCCTCGCTGCAGGGGAGTATGATTTGCACAGAGTCTGGTACAACGATCGGACTCGTAGATAGGAAAGATGAGTACCAGGAGTCAATGAGCAGTAGACCCATAATCAGTCTACACCACAGGTTAGTGGGGCTTTTCCATCTACAGAAGTTTGGGAACAAACCGTTTGGCGGACTCCACTCGGCTCCATGCTTTCCATCGCATGTCCAAATCGGGCACGGCTTCAAACAGACCCATATCAAGCAATTGGCCTTCGTTAGCCGTGAATAATCCATGTCTTTGGGCCACCTGTAAATCATGAGTATAGTTATTTCAGATAATTGTGGACAGTAGGACGCACCGCCATGAGGTTCACATAAATCATTTGACACTGTTGCAAGTGCTCTTTCTTCTGAATTCAGTCAGCATAGCTGTCGAGGCTCGGATTTTGTACTAACGTACCCCTGTCATTGCTGCAAGGTTGAGGAACAGAAAGGCAGTCGCGAACGTCGTCATGATGGCTGCGGGCTTGGCGTCTCCCAGAGAGCATCTGGCCAGTTCAATACTAATCTTCTCGAGCACCACCTATGTTCACCGTTAGTTGCTACAATTTTCAGATAATATCAATGTTCTATTAGATATGCACTTACTGGAAAGGACCTCGACACGAAGCTTGTTGTTCCCTTTGTCCCCAAGATAATCATTCCAATGAGACACATTATGAACAACAGAGGTAATCGCGCCTGCTTTGCGGAGAATGTGGGCAAATGGACGAATGGAACCAGTGGATGAAAGTTGCGGAAGTACAGATCCAGAGCCATGTCCAGAACCTCTGCTGGTGGGAAAGTGGGAGTACAGCTGGCACCGGATGTTGATGCTGCTGGAGACAGAGCTTCATGTTCTGGGGAGTTAATTTGCGAGAGAGACGACTGTGTCAGACCAAATACAGCTTGCAGCTGCATCCGACATTCCTCGTCCAGGCCATGTCGCGATCCCTGTGGACCATCGGGATGGTGGCCCAAAGGCTGGAAATTATGAGCGGAAAAGAGATTGTCTAGATCACTGTGCGCCGTATCGCGCCATAGACTGTTCATCAACCGACCAACTGTGTTGGGAGGAGCGAGCCAGCAGCGTTCGACTTTTGCGAACCGCTCGTTGGGGATGTTATCGCCAGATTTGATCGTGTCGATAGAGCGTCTGTGGTTTCTTTCGGGGGAGATGGCCAGGTTCTCTCCAATCAACCCAAAATTGGCATCTCTCATCAGATCTAGAGAGCCCTGGTGCGAGACGCTATCTCCCCTTGGTTCTAGCCACAGCTGGAGCATCTCATTTGGCATCGCATCGAAAGTGACCCCACGCTGCGAAGCATGTTCGGGTGGGTTGAGCGGCGTGACCTCATTCCAACCGAAATACGGCTGCTGTTCATCGATCATCATAGGATTGATATCTGATTCCGTTCGGGCATGATGGGCTGAGATATCAGCCAGAAAATCCAGTGATGTCGACTGGATCCCATTGGCCGGAAGAGGGATATCCCGCGGAGTCGGGGGTAGATTGGGGAGCTGGTGCGTCTGCGCTCCCAGGCCAGGAAGCAGATGTTGAGTCTCTTCATTTGGATTAGCCGCCGGACTGATATTGGCGGTAGAAAGCCTTCCATTGGGGATTGGTTCAGCGACAGACGGCTTCCCATTCATTGCCCCGTCGGCTGTTGCGGTTGCAGCCTGCGCTATATGTCCTTTGGCATGCCGGCTCAGAACGTCGCTGCGTAACACGATTAGCACATGTATCGTATACTGCGATTGATCTCAATTGCGCAACTGATCTCTGGACTTACCTTCTTGAGAATCGTTTATGACACACATTGCATTCGTACGGTCGTTCCTTGGTGTCTATGTACCTGTCAGGCTCCTCGACCGTAATGCGGAGAAACATTCATCACGAAACGGAGAGAACGGAAAGCACGGGAACACAAATAAAACATACGTGAACGCTCATGACGCTTGAAATGCTCTGTCTTCTTGAACCGGCGATCGCAGATTGTACACTTTCTCAAGACCATGACGACTCTCGCGGGGGTGCGAGGGAAGAACAAACCAGAGACCGGGCAAGAAGCATTGTACGACTATCCGCTCATAGACTTAGGCAGAGGGGGAGTTTTGCATTGGAGAAGGAGGGGGAAGAAAGGCAAGAAGGGGGGAAGATGTCTTCCGTCTTGGAGAAGAGTCCAGGGCTTCTCTCAGGCGCTTGGGGAACCGGGGAAAGCTTCTGCTTAGCTTGGTCGTGTCCGAGTGACCTTGAGGGAAGGGCGCAATTGTTCCCAGACACGAGAAAATCCGGGAAGTAACAAGTGACCGTCCTCTCCAGACCAGTGGACGAGTCCAAAGAGAAATTGCCCGCGCTAGACTCTTTCTTGTGGCCTCTGACCGGGGAGATTATCCCAGTCTGGCCCGTGACTAGGGTGCGAGTTCTTTTTGCCCGAATCGAGTGTGTTCCACGTTCCAGCGGTCTCTCCCTGGAAGACGCACAGGCCGTCGATCCTCCATGCATCTGGAGTTATTCAGCAAACGGCGACAGCATGGGGTTAAGCCGAGTTGCCGACCACAGGAGGTGGGGTCGTCCAGAGGGCTGAGGCAATAATGATACTAACGAACCTAGCCACGTTAAAGTCTGCTTCGTGTTGTCTTCTGGCACAGTTCCCGTTCTTCTTAGACTTTATTCCCCCCCTACTAGTTCGTCAGCTACCCCACGGGGAAATCCCACCAAGAAAAAAATGACATTCGCATGGCCCATGACGACCCATGTTCCAGTACCCAATTTGATGGGTGATGACTTTAGTCTCTCGCCTCCCCCGACTTGTGGCGTTGGATTCTATCATGGAAAAAGGTGCAATGGTAACAACAGCCCCCTCTTTCTGCTTCCCCTGACGGATCATCTCCGTCGACTTCCCAGCGAACGGTTTTTCTCCCCACTGCCGACCTGCAAGCCGATGGATCCCGTGACGAATTTGTGACGAGTCCAGCACCGGTCACGCTGACCAGGCCACCTTTTCATTAGATATTATTGGCTAGAAGTCGCTCTAGATAGTGGACCACTCGTACCGCCCTCGTTACGTATGGACACGATAGATGGTATGAACTGTGTGGGCCGAACACTACTAAGCATTGTCGGTGAGAGAAAGCGTCCGGAGCATCTGTGGGAACGCGGTTCCAGACTGTGCATAAGGACGATCTTACAGATGTTGGATTAGATACAGGATGCAAATCTACGAAATAGACTAAGCTGCTAAATGTTAGTCAATGCGTTACCTATAAGTTTCTTCCCCCTGGGACAGTTAGACATTCGCATCTTGCATACATACAAAGTCCACCACAAAGTCAAAACGCAACATATACAAACACAGCCAGAAAGACAATTAAAAGAACCCCCCATCAAAAACCAATCTTTAACTAATCCAATTAGGCCGCAGCCACAGCATGTCCATTCGTCTGCTCATTAATATGGCCCAGAGTAGTGTCATTAGTGGTGCCATTAGTAGTACTACCATTAGTACCAGTCACCACACTCGTGTCCTTGCTTTTCACAACACCTTGCGCCGCAAGCTGCGCCAGCCGCTCGTCATCGTAGTACGTGTCCAGCCGCGCTCTCTGCGCTGCCTTATCGGCCTTAACTTGTGCGAGGATCTCTTTGATGTTAGGGTACGAGGAGAATTTATCCTGAAGGTTTAAATAAATTATCAGCAATTGATTTTCCTGGACATATGGGAAATGGAAAGAAATTTGAAAACTGGAACCATACCGGGAGAACATCCCACACCTTCGGATCAGTCCCCTGGTTCTTGAACGTGCCGCAGATCGAGCGTGCGTATTCGGTGAATAGGAACGAGCGACTGCTTTCGATCATGATTGTCATTTGGTCTATAACCGTCATTGGTAAATTAGTATGCTGTTCTGCAATATAATGATTCCAGGCTTCGTACTTCAAGGGTAGGGGAAAACTCACTTTCCAAAATCCTCCTCGGCTCATTCTCCTGCACGCGCATTTCCCAGACATAATCTTCGCTAAAATTACCATGTGGTGTATGGCTGATCTCTACGCTGCCGCCTCCAGGAAGGAATTCGTCTGATCGACCCAGTCCGTTCCCGTACAGGGAGGCCAGGAACTCCGTCGCGGAGTTGCGATGGAAGTATGGTAGACGG
Organism: Paecilomyces dactylethromorphus; assembly: GCA_029606265.1. Lineage (NCBI taxonomy): Eukaryota > Fungi > Ascomycota > Eurotiomycetes > Eurotiales > Thermoascaceae > Paecilomyces > Paecilomyces dactylethromorphus. The sequence continues at coordinate 115,324 of JAPVCE010000009.1, forward strand.
AACGTGTTGGATGCGACGTCCCATCGAGGTCCGAACCAGAGGAAGTCAGCGAGGGAGGTGTTTGGATCGTGGGATTTGGCGGTAAGGATGCAGTTCACGGACGGATCGGTATGGTCGATAGATGTGGCATTTTGAGAGGAGAATTTGGTGAGGTCGTACTGTGTATGGAGTTAGTTTATGGTTGGTTAATTTATATCTTGGGTAGGAGGAAGGGAAAGGTACCTTGTAAGGAACGACATTACCATGCCATGCCACGACGTCGAAAGGGCTGTGATCCTGATGGATGGCATTGTATCGTCCATTGGCTTTATTGACGATGCTCCAGTCCTCGTGCAGTTCGTCATCGATATGAGCAACGGGGTACAAGAAGTCCCGCGGGTTGGCCAGGCCATGACCACCCAGAGGACCCAAATCAGGGAGCTCCCATATGGATCCCCAGATTTCTGTGATATAGCCACGAGCGACCTTATGGCCGGAGGCTAGTCGGATCGCAAAGCGGATACCGCGCTGGACGACACAGATCTCACCTGGTTGAAGGAAGATTTTACCCAGCTCGGTTTGGATATCCAAGTTACCCAGCTGGGCAACGATCAGGAAATCACCGTCTGTGTTGCAGAATGCCCGATGGTCCATATCAGCATTGATCATGAACACGTAGAGTGCGATTCCTTCTCGCAAGTTCGGGTCTCCGCTGCCACCTAGAGTGTGTAGGCCATCGACGAAGTCGATCTTCTCATCCTCCTTTGGCAGGGGGAATGGAAGCCATTCGGCCTGCTCTGCAAGAGTCTCGACCTTCGGGTTTATCGTCAGGAGGCAGTTCTCGATGTGTGATTTGGTTTCGATATTTGACTTGTAGCCATCTAATAATAAAATTATCAGTTACGATCATTTTGTGAAAGGAGATAATTAGGTATAGAGCGTACTGTGAGCAGCAGCTACTCTAGCACGGTAGAGATAGGTACTAAAGTTCGCATGACGAGGAGCCGCAAAGCCCGAGTATGTGATGCCCTCCGTGTACAGGCCGAATCGAGGTTCCTGCGGGTTATTCTGGCCAGCAGGAAGCGTACCCGGTATGACTTCGGATTGGAAACGGTTCCCCCAACCGGCTTGATATTCATATGGATCTTCCTCGCGCGTAGGCTTACGGCGCTGAGTGTCGGTATAATGGAAGACCTTCTGCAGATCCGTGATGGGCTTTCTTTCCTTGATCGGGGGTGCCGGCATGTTGTTGTTAGAGGCAGTAAACTAATACACAACGCAGAAAAAGGTGTACCAAACACAACAGATATCTCTCTGTAAGATAAGATTCCTCGCAGCTCGATATTCAAAAATTATAACAACAAGAAAATTTAGTCCTGATTCCGGATATCAAGTCTACTCATGCAGTAAGAGCCTTTTGAGCTCAAAGAAGCTTCAAAGAACTATATCGGCCCACTCCGCAGTCGACCGGCACCTCAGCTCCGAGCATCATCTTGCGGGGCTACAATGTGGAGAGACGACGGCGGATGAAGCACAATAGACGTATTCATAAAATCTATCCGACCAGAAAAGGGATGTGGATGGGGACAATTCTCCATTTTTGACATTCGTGATTAATTGGTATCAATAAGTTCAGGATAAGTAATCAAGTAATAGTCTGACAATTGATCGTTTGACGCATACACCGAGCAGTTATGATTAGGCCTCCATCATTCAAAGTCAACCTCCCTAGTTAGCCTCCACTTGAGGTACTGCATGATGCTGCGTAATTTCCGGTCCCCTTCCCTCCAAGAGAGCAGTTCATGCTGTATCTGCATAGGATCTCCTTAGATGCGGTGAAGAAAAGTAGCTCTATGCCATCTCAAACTTGAGACCACTAAGACAAAAGAGTAATCTCTGCTAGATGGATCCATATTGTAAGTTAGTCCACACAGACGTACTGATTTGACCCCACTGATGTCACAGCGAAGTGGACGCCTGAGAAGCTGTTCTTTTGAGATGTTGCCAGCGCGACGATGGCTAGGGCTAGACATGTAAGATTATGTAAACATCTGCTCCACTGCAGCCCCAGTTGCAGTTTGATGCCCCAGGCCTTACAGTCTGGGGCACATGAACTCTCTTTGTGGGGTAATTCCAGAGGTTCCTAGGAAGCCTTTCATGTGAGGAAAGAAATATTAATTGGAAGACTTAAGATGAGTAAGCATCATTAAGTTCTGACATTGGGCTGAATGAAGTTCAAAGAATAGATTGAAGCTTTTAAATAATGACATATATTCAGGGTCTATCATATCCATAAAATGCAATAATCGCTCCAGTATCTGCTATGTTCAATACTTCACTGCCAGAACATCGTCCACCATCTGCTGCGAAGCTCCCAGGTAATTAACGGGGTCGCAAAGAGTACGCAGACGCTCCTCTTTCACCTTTGACGTGACCTCTTCCTTGGAGAGTAAACACTCGAGGAGCGTGAGATTCTTTTCAATACTCTCCTTGCAAGCTGCGTAAACAATGTCGTGGGCTTTCTGACGACCCACATACGGGGCCATGCCCATCATAACAGCTTCAGCTACGATCAGGCCCTTGGTGGAGTGCAAATTGTCAAGCATCTGCTTGCTATGTACCGACAGACCAGACAATGCAAAGTGCGTTTGGAAGAGTGCACCAACAGCAATTACAAAGCTTTCAGGCACGGCCACCCACTCAAGATGCCATGGTCCCGAGGCACGCTCAAAGTCAGCCACCATCCCATCGAGGACCAGGCCAGCGTTGGAACGCAGGATCTTGGAGGCTGCCAGGATGACTTCGCTAGAGATGGGGTTTCGCTTCTGCGGCATCGTTGAGGAAGCACCGCGGTGAGGGACGAATGGTTCAGACACCTCACCCAGCTCGTTGGAAGACATAATGATGATGTCGAGAGCCAGTTTTCCCATCGAACCGCCCATCAGGGCCAGGAAGTTGACGATCTCCGCGACACCGTCGCGTGCGACGTGCCAGGTAATGGACGGGTCCGCGAGACCTAACTCCTCTGCCAATGCCCTTCGCACTCTTAGACCATCGTCTCCATTGCCCAGCGATGCCAGAGTACCAGCAGCGCCACCAAATTGGACAAGCAGTGTACGGCTCTTGAGCTGCTCCAACCGCTCCAGATGCCGCTGAAAACCGGATAGCCACACAGCGCACTTGTAGCCAAAAGTAACAGGCAGAGCATGTTGCAGATGAGTCCTCCCCGCCATTGGTGTGTCCTTGTACTTCTCCGACAGATCTCTCAGGGTCTTGATCACGTCCTTCAACAATCGCTCTACAATCGCAAGTCCTTCCTTCATCTGGAGGACGCTGGCGAGATCCATGATGTCCTGCGTCGTCGCTCCCCAATGAACATACTTGCCCGCTTCTTCGCCGCAGATGGCGGACAATTGTCGAACTAGAGGCAGAATCGGATAACCCACGATCTCTGTCTCATGTCGTAGTCGTTCGAGGTCCAGCTCTGACTGTGCAACCTTGGAGGTCACCTTGTCACCTATGTCCGCGGGGATCACATTGCATCGCGATTGTGCTCGTGCCAGCGCAGCCTCTGCATCAACACAGCGTTGAATATACGCTTTGTCGTCGAACACCTTGGTAAGATCTTATCAGCATCCTCGCATATGAAATTCAGCGGATTTGTTCATCATACCTTCCGGATTTCTTCCGTGCCGAATAGTGTTCGGAAGATGCTCGAGTCGATAGCACTGACGGCACCCATGGACCTTCTCTGGTTGACGACGCGAATTCGAGGAACAACAGAAACAAGCTGCGAGCGTCGCAGCAATTGCACAAAGAGTGACATGTTGATTAATTCTGGGAGAAAAACAATTCAGATGTTTCGTCAGATACTCCGGTATTGCACCGGCAAGAAGCAAGCTACCTAGCACAGATCTCCGACGCGTGAGGAGAACACGGCAAAATGGGCCTCTAGCAGGAATTGATGCACGACAATCTGCAACAGTACTAGAAGCTTTTTGATTGGAAACAAAACACAATCTACAATGGACTAGAAACGCTACATGGTACAACGCACATGAATCTCTTCCTGCCTCTCTGCACCACATCGTCGACTCTAAGCTGTATGTGGGGCCTCGTCTCTCGTTCCCGTCTGCTCCGTAAGTTACAGACTATACCAAAATTACCAGGCTGGGGTTCCCCGCATAAATCAAGGTGGATCCTTTCCGTCGCGCTATTTCGTGGGGCCTTTCTCTTGTTCTCTCCACGACCGCCCAAGCTTCTCCCCGGCCACATCACTAACTGTGCTATCGAGTCCCGCAACAGTCGTGGTGAGAACATGGAATAAACGGTGGATTGAATCTATCAGAGGGTGGAAACCAAATCGACAGTTATGTGGCTATGCTTACTCTCTAATGAACAGAGACGCCACACCCATACCGGTACTATGTATTAACTCTTATCAGTAGTTGCACGGGATTGAAAAAGATCGCTCATCTAACTCACCTGGCGCACATGCTGACAATTCCAAGCTCCTTATCCTGCTTCTGCAATTCAGCGAGCAATGTTGCAGTCTGTCGGCCTCCAGTTGCGCCGACAGGATGTCCCAGAGCAATAGCACCGCCGTTCGGATTGACCTTCGCGGGATCAATGCCGAGTTCCCGTATACAGTAGATGCTCTGGCTGGCAAAGGCTTCGTTCAACTCGAAGATGTCAACGTCCTTCTGTTCGATGCCACAGAACTTGTAGAGGTTCAGGAGGGCTGGGACAGGTCCTATGCCCATCTCGTCCGGAGCGACACCAGCGACTTGGGTGCCGACGAATCGTCCGATGGGCTTCAGGCCATGGGCATCAGCCCAAGCACGACGGGCGAGGATTGTTGTAGATGCGCCATCGGAGATCTGAGACCTGCTGTTCGTTAGAGATCTAGGACATAGATAATGCAGCAATTCACATCGCAGCTACTCACGAGTTTCCAGCCGTGCTAGCTCCTCCCTCCAATACTGGCTTTAAAGTCGAGAGCTTCTCGACCGTCACACCATGTCTCACGCCTTCATCCAAATTGATCACCCTCGTAGTTTCCTCCTTTGTCTCCTCATTAATCCACCGCGCCGTGATTGGGACAATCTCATCATCAAAGCGCCCACTTTTCTGTGCCTCGCTAGCCCGACGCTGGCTCTCTGCCGCAAATTCATCCTGCTCCTTGCGCCCAATTCCATACCGTTGAGCAACATTCTCTGACGTCTTCAACATAGGTAGAACGCAATCCCGCGCGTCCTTGACCGGCGACTCCTTCAACGTCGGAGACACATCGACAGGAATGCCGCGCGAAGAGTAGTTACGCGTCATGCTCTCAACTCCACCAGCCAACCCAACATCAATCTGCCCGGCCATGATAGAGTATGAGATGTGTGTGATCGCTTGCAGACTGCTTGAACATTGTCTATTCACGGTGTGGAAGGTCGTCGTATTGGGAAACCCAGCTGCATTCAGTGCCATTCGTCCTGTTTTCGCGAAGCCCAGCTCTGAGAGCACATTTCCGATCATTGCATCGTTGACCTGTCCGGGTTCAATATTGGCTTTCTTCACGGCAGCTTGCATGACCTGTTGCGTGTTAGAAGCATTTTACCCCCATAGTTATACCTCATAGCTCATGTTGAGAGTGGAAACAATACCGGAATCAAAATCTCTTCTGGCCATGCATCCTTAAATCCACCCTTGAACGCCCTGGTAATAGGACTCCGCACCGAGGACAGGACAACAATGTCCTGCGGTGACTTTTTAAGGACCTCCCTCGCTGCCTTGCCGATCATCCTTGTGGTGTGTTCTATACAGTATGAGAAATCCAATCGAAAATAGTAACAACCAAAAATCAATTATGATGCAATGAATCAGATCGAAGCACAGAAAATCTAAGATGCCAGAAGTTCAATGTCTCCGGATAATACTACGTCCAAACTCCGCAGCTACTCCGATACTGCTGTACTCCTAGTCCATCTTTACTGGCGGTCACTACCCGTGGGGCGTATGCTTTTACGGCCCCACGTTCTCCAAGCTACAGCAAGTACAACCTTTCAGGTACCGCGCTACGCACCCGGCTAAGGGATTCATTCTTACTCCAAATTTTGTTAGCGGCGAAGTGCACACCAATCCCTACAGTTCTGCAAGTCTCAAACTCTCCCACCGATAATTAGGGGAAAAAAAAAAATCAGCTCTTCGTTGCGAGACTATTATTTGATAATTACGCGCATCAGCACACGAAGGGAGGATGACGTATAGTCAAGTCACTCTCAGCGCGATCGCATACAGAACCTCCTCACTAATACTTGATAAGCATTATCCATTTCCACCTCTCTCATAACGAGAAAGCAAAAGATAAATCCGAAACACAAAATCCGTGAGAAAGGATATAAATCCGATATTATTCAGCTTTAGATACTTCGCCTCCTTGCCATTTGAGTTGAAACTTGTCGGTGAGCGCTGACAAAAGATTTGTAGATCGGCTAAGTGGATACCCGATTACTGAATTTGGTCATCGGTGATCGTTCGGCTTCCCCCTCCGGCTTTAACTCAATACACTAGATCCGATCGGTTCTATGCATGTTAGAAAGGAGTTGCATACTTCCGGTCAGATGATATTAGGGGGGTGAGAGATCGTGGTTGTTATAGTGATGGTAAATCTTTTTATCTGGAACTGTTGGTTCAATTGATCGCACATCTAAGATTTTGAAGTAGAAGAATAGAGATACTGTCCAGGGAATGGACATGCAGAGATATTGTTATATAGTGGAAAGATGCTATTGTTTTTAGAATTTTTGGTCGTAAATGCGAAATCATGATGACCAGCCGTAATAAAAAAAAAGCCCAGTTTCTATTGTATTTAGAATAGACAACATAATAAACATGATTTCATCTTTTGCTATAGCCAACTCTATACATGGCTGAATATCATATCGAGATAACATATCTCACCATCCAGTGGATGAAACGTATAATAATTGTAGACTACAGCATAGGCTTCAGATCATCCGCAACCTTAAAGGGAGCGGCAGTCTTCGCCTTGACTTCGTCAACTGTAACACCATCAGCCAACTCCGTCAGAGTCAGACCCTCAGTGGGGCTGACGTCGAAGACGGCCAGATCGGTGATGATCTTCCAGACACAGCGGGGCCCGGTCAGAGGGAAAGTGCACTCAGGAAGGATCTTAGGATTACCCTTCTTGTCGACGTGTTCCTACTGCTTGTCAGCTCACGTTGGTTTAAGGATAGCTGTGTATGAACATACCATGGTGACGACAACCTTGGTCTTTTCAGGATTTGCGACCAGATCCATAGCACCGCCAATACCCTTAACCTTACCAGGAAGCATGAAGTTGGCGAGATCTAGTGATTGTCAGTCATAAGTGAAAATAATTAAGAATCGACACATGAGACTTACCTCCGTACTGGCTGACCTGCAGCGCGCCCAGCATGGTGAGATCGATCTTACCAGCACGAATCATACCGAAACTCTCATGCGATCCGAACAGGGAAGCGCCACGGCCCAGAACGACGGTCTCCTTGCCGGGATTGATGAGATCAGGGTCCTCTTCACCGGGCTTTGGATAGCCACCCAGACCGAGGATACCATTCTCAGCCTGCAGGACGACCTCAACTCCCTCGGGCAAGAAGGATGGAGCGATGAGAGGAATTCCGATACCCAGGTTTACGTACATGCCATCCTTGAACTCCTTAGCGGCCCGGCGGACAATACGCTCACGGCGAGCAGTGGCTTCACCGCTACCTGATGAACAAAATAATGTCAGTGACGTCCAAGAGATGAACGTGGGATCGACTTACCAGCCTTCAGCAGTTCGTTTGGATCCTTTGCGAAGGTGACCTTCTCGATCTTCTTCGGCTCCGTACTCTGGATGACTTTGTCGACGTAGATACCCTGCAAGTGAATGTCCTCAGGAGCAATCTCTCCAACCTCAACGATGTGGTCAGCCTCCACGAGCGTAACCTTGGCATTCTTTCCCATGGCCTCATTGAAATTGTTCATGGCCTTACGGAACTGACAGTTGCCGAGCTTGTCTGCCTTATGGACCTTAACCAGAGCGTAGTCACCGAAAATAGCTTCTTCTAGAACATATTGCTTGCCGTTGAATTCCCGAGTTTCCTTAGGCTTCGACTTTTCTGCGATAGTTCCATCTTTGTTGTAGCGGACGGGGAGTTCACCAGTTTGCACTTTTCGACAGTCAGCTCATTGGACAAAGAGTCGTTAGACCACAGCTTAATCCTACCAATAGTTCCATAAGCAGCGGGGGTATAGAAAGCGGGTACACCAGCAGCACCAGCAGCACACTTCTCAGCGATTGAGCCCTGAGGAGTGAGCTCGAGAGCCAGGTCTCCAGTGAGATACATCTTCTCGAAGACCTTGTTTTCGCCAATGAACGAGGCGATCATCTTGCTAATCTGACCAGATTCGAGAAGCTGGCCTACAAACTCGCCATCAGTACACACATCCTTTGCGAAGCATGACTATACTTGTCGCCGCTTACCTAGGCCGACTCCTGGCATGCCAGCATTGTTGGAGACGACAGTGAAGTCCTTCAGCTCAGGCCTGTCCCGCAGAGCATTGATGAGCGTGTTGGGAACGCCTGAGAAACCAAATCCTCCCACAAGAACCGTAGAGGAGCCCTTCACGTCCTTGACAGCTTCCTCAGCGGAGGGCACGATCTTGTTGATCGCCCTTTGAGAGGAGGATGCGGAGAAGTTCCGCCGCCATACGGGGCGGAACAGCGATTGGGAGATCTTCACCTTCATGCTGAGCACCGCAACCTGCTGACTTTCATAAAGGAATTGGTGCGCATGAGAAGGAAAAAGAAGAAAAGAAGAAATGTAAAACACGCTGCATAGCTAAAGAGCATCGGCTAGGGATGATCGCCGGGAAGTGTACTTATCCGCACCTTATCCGCACTTGCTCCGCACCCCACAGGAGACCGCCTTCCGACCCCACCGGGCTTCGTTCCGGGTCGCTCATCGGTAAACGTACTCTGCGTATTACATACTCCTATGTCTACTATTTTCGTAATCTGCAGTGTTGCTGACTGTACAGAATTCAAGATCGCTCTCCAACGCAATTCCGGGATACCTCAACGGTCCCAGCCACAGATCATGAATACTCTGTAAGAAAGAAATAATCGACCCCAGGTTTTCCCCGCTTCCGAATACTCTGGGGGAAGCCCGAATGTCGTCCGGGGAAAATACGCCGCGGTCAATTCTGTTTATGCGAGTAGCTCACGATGCAAATAAATATACAAGGAAAAGAGAGGACCTTCATGTTATTCATCTTGGAATCTCACAATTTTCAATTCCTTGTCCTCGTATGATTTTAACTCGTATAGAACATGGCCAAGTCAGGAATTTCACCAACCCCACAACTCTCAGAAAAGCATAACGGTATTCCCGCCAGGCTGTTTGACAAGGCTACCCGTACCAAAGCCTCAATATGGGATATAGCCACGAAGCCAGAGGAGAAAAAAGTGAAGAAAATTGCGATTCCGCAAGGAATTGAGGAATCGAAGTTCTTCGACGCCATTGATGATCTCAAGAACCAGCTGGGGTCGGAACATGTGGAGCTTGTTGAGAAGTTGGTAGATGGGTGGTAAGAAAATCTAACCGTTTACGTTGATGCACAATGTTCTAATTTTTGTGTGGAATAGGTATATGGAGAGTGAGTGCACATATATTATTTTTATATTAAAAAAAAAGCTTCTAGGTTAACAATGGCAGATCCCAACACGCACGATGGAATGCATATTCTGGACGACGATGAGTTGGTAGCATCAGCGGTTGTGTATCCCAGTAGCACAGCAGAAGTACAGAAAATCGTTCTGTGGGCGAACAAATACCGTATACCCATCTTCCCCATCTCCATCGGAAGAAACTGTATGTTGCCTCCATTATTTGTAAACTCCATGCTTTCGTTAAGTTGCTAATTGATATACTTAAAGTTGGTTACGGTGGGGCCGCTCCCCGCGTACGCGGATCCGTCGTGATCGATCTTGGCAGGAGGATGAACAAGATCCTCGATATCAACCCGGATGACTGTACCTGTCTAGTAGAGCCAGGGGTTACTTTCTTTGCTCTCTATGAGGAAATTCAGAAGAAAGGCTACAAGCATCTATGGGTTGATGTTCCAGATCTAGGCGGAGGATCCGTCGTGGGCAATACCCTCGACCGCGGTGTCGGCTACACGCCTTATGGAGATCATTGGGCATGCCATTCCGGACTGGAAGTAGTACTTCCAACGGGTGAGGTGATCAGAACGGGGATGGGTGCACTGCCAAATAACAATAGCTGGCAGATCTTCCCTTATGGCTTTGGACCTTACTCTGAGTGAGTGCTCTATCATGAGCCTTAAAGATCAAGGAACTAACAATATGTCCACAGTGGTATCTTTACCCAGTCAAATTTTGGAATTGTCACAAAGATGGGAATGGCACTTATGCCAGACCCTGGAGGTTTTGAGTCCTATGTAAGCTCAATTCCAGGATATTCATCGAGTAGCACTGATTGGAACCTAGCTCTATACCTTCCAGAAGGAAGAGGATCTTGCCCCACTTGTGAGTGGTCAATTAACAAGGGCTGTTGGGTAGTCACTTAAAATGATATAGGTCGAAATCATCCGCCCGTTAAGAATTGCCAATATCTTGGAGAATGTGGCGCAGCTTAGACATATCCTCGAGCAAGTTGCCTGCTTGGGAAAGCCCCGGAGCACGTACTGGAAGGGCAAAGGTGCTATACCGGACGATGTCATCCATCGAGTAGCCAAAACTCTGTCCCATGGCGACTGCACGTGGCTATACTACGGCATGGCGTATGGCCCAAAGGAGATTAGGCAGTACAAACTGGACATCATCCATAAAGAGTTCATGAAGATCCCGGGGGCTCGTCGAATCGATTCGACCGCCCTGCCTAGGAACGACTATTTCTGGTCAAGAGATCGGATCGCTGCTGGTATCCCTGACCTGGAGGAACTGGCATGGGTTAATTGGAACCCGAATGGTGGTCATATCGCTTTTAGCCCCGTCTCTCCAGTACGTGGCCCGGATGCCACTGCTCTGTGGAAGCTTGCAAAAGCTCGATGCGTCCAATACGGACTGGACTTCTTTCCAACCTACTGTGTCGGACTACGTGAGATGCATCTCATCGTCGAGATCCTTTTTGACCGAAACGACGCTACTATGAGGTATAATGTGGATAAATGCATTCGTGGTATGATTGAAGACGCTGCGAAAGCCGGGTATGGAGAATACCGTACTCACCTTGCCCTGATGGACCAGATTGCAGGAACGTACAATTGGAATGACAACATCCTCATGTGCTTCAACGAAAAACTCAAGGATTGTCTCGATCCGAATGGCATTCTAGCTCCAGGAAAGTCGGGCATTTGGCCTGCTCGCTATAGAGGTCGTGGCTGGGAAATCGGAAAGGAGGGACGTCAGTCGTCTGAGGGCAATGGTGTCGCTGCAGCTCCAGCAACAACACGTTTGTAGAAACTATGCTGGCTTAGTAGATCTTAAATTCATTTTATCTGCTACCCACGTGCTAGGGACATCTTGTATGTAAAGATAAGTTGGATAGATCAAGTAGCCATTGTATGTCCAATAATGAACTAAAAGAATTGATTTTCGAATCATGTTCCTCATCACATTTGCTAAGTCATTTCAAGCTAATGATAACAATTAATTACTCCATACGATGACAATACTTCTATCAGAATCTCCAATGTCAAAATTAAATCCTCGCCTTGATCTTTTTTTTTTCACTTTGATCCTCATGTAGTATGTGGGGTCTCCTGCCTAGACCCACTGAAGCTCTTCATCAGCCGTGGGGCCAGCTCTACTAGTCGGGGTCTTTCCGGGGAAACTCAAACATACACTCAAGTTTATTATTATTGACAAGACGTTTGAATTTCAATTTACAAACAGATACAAATGACATTGGTGGATTGAAGACAACAAATTCCGGGATCGCAATTCACTCCAGCTTCTTGAAATGTATTCTCACCCTCTGCGGTCACTGTCCGTCGTTGGCAGAAGATCCGCTTACGTCTCCGCGCGTTGGAGCGCAATTCGACGACTCGCGACAACAGCAACAGAACAGAACACTACATCAACGAAAAAGAGATTGCCACTAGCAGGAATCCGTGTTTTGGATATGAGCAGGGTTTTAGCTGGGGTATGCATAGCCTTCATATATTCAATTGAATTTCTGTTTATCTATGATACAACAACTGCGCAGAAATTGTGCGTGAAAAAAAGGCATTTGACTAATTGGAAATTGCGTGGTTTTTACAGCCATACTGCACGCAAATATTAGGAGATCTGGGGTATGGAAGTCCATGAATTCTTTGATGCCGATGCCTTCTGTACGAATTGTTCCCTTCTGCAGCGGAGTGGGGCTTTGAATCTTTGTTATTTCCCGCAAATTTCTCATATATGATTATGGGCTCTGTGAATTTTGCTGATTGATAATTTTGATTCATTGAAGAGCTGAGATTATTAAGATCGAACATCCAACACGGGGAGACGATACGAGAGCATGGGGGCCTCCATTTGCAAAGTATCTTGATGGAAGGGAAGGTCCTGGGGAGAGCGCATATTATCTCTCTGTAAGACCAGAGATCATTTGTTAAAACTCTATAATTATGCATCAAAACTAATTGTCAATACCCAGGTGAACAGAAATAAAAAGTCCTTAGGCCTCTCTTTCGCCCACCCAGAAGGCGTCGAAATCCTTCACGAACTGGCCAAAACCTGCGACGTGCTTGTCGAGAACTACCTTCCTAATTCACTGAAGAAGTACAACATGGACTACGAATCAATCCGAAAGATCAATCCCAAATTGATATATGCTAGTATCACAGGGTACGGTCAAACAGGACCGTACAGCAACCGGCCGGGATTCGATGTCATGGTGGAAGCGGAGTTTGGGCTGATGCATCTGACGGGCTCGCGGGATGGGCCGCCAGTGAAGGTGGGAGTAGCAGTGACAGACCTGACAACAGGCCTGTATGCATGCAACTCAATCATGGCAGCGTTGCTGCACAGAACGAATACTGGAGAGGGACAGCACCTAGATGTGTGTCTGAGCGACTGCCAAACAGCTACGTTGGCTAATATGGGGAGTTCAGTGCTCATCAGCGGTAAGAAGGATTCTGGACGATGGGGAACAGCACATCGTAAGTGCACAAGTTTCAGTGCTTAGCAGGAAGCAATGAACTGACAAACATTCAGCCTCCGTTGTCCCTTATCAAGGTTTCAAAACCGCTGATGGCGACATCTTCATTGGCGGCGCCAACGACAAGCTCTTCGGCATTCTATCCGACAAACTTGGCAAACCGGAATGGAAAACAGATCCCAAATACAGCACGAATAATGACCGCGTGAAAAACCGCAAAGAACTAGAGAATCTCATCGAGACAGAGACTACGAAGAAGACAACTAAGGAATGGCTAGACATTCTTGAGGGTTCGGGCATGCCCTACGCTGCTGTGAACGATGTCATGGGAACGTTTAATCATGAGCATAGTAAGTCAATCCAGTTTACTTTCCTCACACTTTTTAGGTTCTCCAGGATAAGAGAAAGCAAAAAGCGCTGATATTAGAATTTGCATAGCCAAGGCACGGGGCATGGTCAAGGAAATCAATCATCCAGCCTGTGGGCCTATCAAGGTGATTAACACCCCTGTTAAATATTCTAATGCCGACCCAAGCATTCGGACACCACCACCGCTACTAGGAGAGCACACGAATGAGGTACTAGAAGGTCTGGGATTGAATAAAGACAAGATAGAGGCGCTGAAACAGAATGGTGTTGTTGCATAATCAAGCTGTACATATAAAATAACATTTCGCTAGGTTTCTTTGAGGGGGGGATGTAGTATAGATGAGCATGTCCTGAGTATATCAATATCATTTCCGTTTATATAGATACCGATACATGTTATTCGTTTTTCATTCATATATACAAGGGTATAAAATTTTCTAAACATCACCTGTACAAGAGCCCTTCAACCATCTCTCCGATGGCCAATGAGCTCGTCAACCCTGGGCTCTCAATTCCCAATAAGTTGATGAACCCCGGGAACCCTTCTTCCTCTTGGATTACGAAGTCTTGGAAGCCTTTACCTGCGGTGTTTCCGCCACCTGGGTTCAACTTTGGTCTAATGCCACAGTAATCAAGCTCGATTGCGTCTGGGTTGACGTGGGGCAAATAGGCCTCGATCTCAGGTAGTGCCTGCTGAAGCCGAGCAGCACTTGGCTTTAGATCATTGGGGTCGTTGACCCATTCAACATCGGGCCCGAATCGTATCCGTCCAGCTAAGTCCAATGTAAGGTGTGTGCCCAGTCCGCCATGTCCTGGCATCGGGGCCGGGTATATTAACGTCGAAGTCTTGGGGAAAGACGCCGAGTAAGAGAAATAGGTTCCCTTGGCGTAGTAAGGTGTGCGGTGTCGTTCCTTGGGAAGTATCAAATTGTTGATGTAGCAGGCCCCATGTCCTGCACTGTTGATAAGAGTCTCTGCAGTAATAGCATCTTCAGACCCGTCTTCGGATCGCGCCCATATCCGATATCCGTCTTTGCCAGAATTCAAAGGCTCAATTCTCGTTACCGCCGCTTGGAAAACAATGTCCCCTCCCTGATTTTCAAAATCACCTAGTAGAGTAGTCATTAGTCCGTGACTGTCCACAATTCCTGTGGTTGAGCTCTCCACGATACCCGCTCGGGCTCGGACTTCTGGCTCTCTCCGCGTTGCCTCTTCTTGTCCGATAGGTCGTGTCGGCACACCGATTGATTGCGCGTGTTCGTGTACTCTGAGGCATGATTTCCATTGATCTTCGTTTTGTGCCACAATCCATTTCTTCGTATTGCGGTGGGGGATATCTCGTTTCGTGCATAGGTCGTATAACATTTCTCGACCCTTGATGCAGAGCTTCGTTTTGAGAGAATCCGCGGGATAGTAGATACCAGCATGGATGACCTGTATCATGTACCATGATGTCAGAAATGAGAAATGAGAATTTGTGAGTAAGAGGATGTACCTCTGAATTACGACTGCTGGTCTCCATCCCCACGGCCCCATGCCGCTCTAACAGTATCGTCGACGTGCCCTCTCTTGAGGCCAATTGACGGGCAACCGCAAGCCCTACTACTCCAGCACCGATGACCTAAGATCAAATCATCAGCCAGGAGCCAATTTACAGTCAGGTAAGAGGATGAGGAACATACCGCATGAGTAAAGTCAGCATTAGTGGCGCGCGTGGTGGAGAAAAACCGTCGGGCGCGGAGGGCTCGAGGCGCGAATAACTGACGGGAGATCATGACAGTTAACGATTAAGAGGATATAAGCGGGGCGAGAGTCCCGATTTTATTCCAAATATCCACGGCAATGAGAGGTAGCTGGGCTATTTCTGATCTGCCCCCATTCCTGAGCTCTGCGGTGAACTGTGACGTTCTCCGCAGTCGGGGGAGATTCGGCGATAAGGCCGAAGCCCCGCTAAATCGTGCCGAGAACATCTAGGCCCATGTTTACTTAAATTCTCAACGTACTTCATGGAAACATACATTAGCACTTCTCCATTTTAGTACGTGTCTACTGATCCCGTCCTTCAAGCGCTAATCTATCCCAAGATTGATGTATATTACACTGTTCTAAACGATTCAGTCAGAGAAGAGCACGAGGGGCGCACCGCATGAGCGTACTCTTCAACCTTAGTTACTCAATATTTATTGAGTTAGAGACCAGTTGTGGAGTATTCAAGAACTACACTTGAGTAACTATTAATATTAGAATTGTAGATATCCATGCAGATTAAATTCGTAACCTGTTTTAAAAGAAGTGTTTTCAGATAAATAAAAGCCATTACTAGTGCTACTTCCTACTTAGTAGATGGGTGTCCGACAATACAACAATCAACAAAATCTAGTATATAGCTGGAAATGTCGTTGTATGACGGAGTAATTCGATACTCTAGCTTTAGTACGCTACTGTCAGGACACAATACTAGCAGAAGTAAATCTCATACGTGGAATGTTGTGGCCAATAATGATCGCCACTAGTCATGCGAGATGGAGTACCTAAGTTGCCGTTGAGGCTGTGTGTAAGAAAGCCTTATATAAGACCAGGCATAACCACAACGTTTAGATAACAAACCACTCATCAGCGCGCCCAGTATGGATCCTCTTAGTGTCACTGCGAGTGTTATCGCAGTTCTCCAGGCTGCCACTGCAGTTGTATCCATATGTTACAACTATCAGTGTGCAATGGAAGGAGTAAGGTGGGGGCTACCGAATCTCCTCGAGGAGGTGCGAGATCTACGCAACTTGTTGGAGATGGTGGCTCAGCTGGCCCAAAAAGCAGAAAGTGGTGACAAATCTGCAGATAAAAGTTTGCCATCATTGAAGATGCTTTCTGAGCCCCATGGTCCTCTAGATATTGGACTTTGTCGGCTAGAAGCACTAGAAAAAAGGCTAACTTCGTTAACTGGGAGCCTCCCATTCCGATCCAAGAGGAAAGCTCTCCTGCAAGTTTTGACGTGGCCACTGAAGGAAACGGAAACAAAACGAGTCATTAACGAAATTGAGAGACTGAAAGTGACATTGAATCTTGCTATCTCTGCAGATCACACGTGAGTAATATGCCCCTTGGATAGGAGGTAAAAAAGGCCTTGAACTAAAGGTATGGATTTTGGACCTGAAAATGGTTTCTGACATAAACCGCTCGCCAAAAGGGCTTTGGCTCTAGAAATTCGAAACATGGTGCTAGATATGCACAATAATACATTGGATATTCAAGAAGATATTCAAGATATATGTCTCCTATCAAAGGCTACAAATCAAGGTAAGATACATAATGCCTTATATGTATTTGATAGATTTACCAACTGAGATACGGAAATAGATATGCGACATGAGAGGATCCATAGATGGCTGTCTCCATCGGATCCTTCCCAAAACCACAATGCTGCAAAGAAAAAGAAGCAAGCAGAAACAGGCACGTGGTTCATCAAAAGCAATGAATTTTATAACTGGAGAACTAATCCAGGAGGAGTGCTTTGGTTACATGGGATCCCAGGATGTGGTAAGACCGTACTGAGTTCAACCGTCATTGATCAGCTATTCCACGTTTGCCAAGCGCGGCCCCAGAGTGTGGTTGCCTATTTTTACTTTGATTTCAATGACTCTGATAAGCAATCATCCGAAAAGATGCTGCGATCGCTGGTAGATCAATTACTTATAGGGAATGAAGATAGATTCGGAGCTCTTGAAGCTTTGTTCTCTGCAAAGATGGAAAGAAACGAACAGCCAACATCGAGGGATCTCCTTATAATCTTTCAAAAAAGTATTCTGGAGTCCGAACAGACATACATCATTATTGATGCTCTTGATGAGTGTGAAACACTACCAGATTTACTCGATAATCTGGAGGAAATTTTACAGTGGGGCTTGGAAAATCTACATCTGATGCTAACGAGCAGGAAAGAGCAAGACATTGAAGATTTTATGGAAGGTTTGGATCGTTGTCAGAAGGTGTCTGTTCAGAGCTCTGTGGTCAATAGTGATATCGGTCTTTATGTTCAAGAAAGACTTCGAACGGATCGCAAACTGAAAAGGTGGTGGAAGTGGCCAGAGGTCCAGAAAGAAATTGCAGAAGCCTTAATGAGCAGAGCAGATGGAATGTAAGTGAGACTCTCTTTTCCCCCCAAATGTGAGGGAGGGATTGACACCACCAACTACTGGCTCAATTATTGGAATATCTTCCCTACTGAAATTATAGTAGAACTGATGTCTGACTTATTTTCAGGTTTCGACTGGCAGCCTGTCAACTGGACTCCTTGGTGACTGCTCTAAATACTTCAATGCTTCGAAAAGCGTTGATATCGTTACCGAAAACACTAGATGATACCTATTCACAGGCCCTCTGCAGGATCGATGAGGAACATGCTGAGATGACGTTCAAGATCTTCCAGTGGCTGATATGTTCTACCAGACCCCTGTATATTGACGAGCTAGCTGAAGTCGTGACTATCGACGGACAATCTGACAAGCATTTTGACCCTGAGAGGCGCTTTCCAGAACCACGAGATATCCTCAGATTATGCCCGAGTCTGTTGGTATCAACGATAGGAGAGTCCTATCTAGATAACAACAACCATTTTCATAATTCTAGCAAGGCTCAGCAGGTGAAATTGGCTCATTTCTCAGTAAAGGAATATCTTCTTTCGGAGCGTATACGATCTAGTCCTGCGAGTCGATACGCCGTCACGGAGACTCACGCTAATGCGTCCATTGCTGAGGATTGCCTCACATATGTTCTGCAGTTCGACCGACCTTATTTCACAATACCCTCCATCATCGAGTCTTCTCACCTCCGACGATATGCAGCGAACCACTGGCCGAATCATATTTCCAAGGCATGTAAAGAATCCGACAAAGCAAACAAACTCGCCATGGAACTTTTCGAATCAGATATTCCTTACCGTAATTGGGTCCTCTTCACTGAGGGTTACGATTCCTTCCGGAGCAATTACTGTCAGATTCCCACCCCGCTTTACTATGCGTCTTCTTTTGGTCTCTTCCAAATTGCACGACACTATATCGGGAAAGGAGAAAAGCTCAATGTTCAATGTGGACCAGGTGGTAGTGCATTGGATATGGCAGTACTTTCTGGTCACGTCGATATCGTCCAGCTTCTGCTAGAGACTGGTGCAAATCCGCAAGTAACGGAAGGCTTATATGGACCACCACTACATGTAGCATCGAACAGGGGCTATACTCAGATTGTGAAGTTACTGCTCGAGAAAGGTGCCGATATCAAATGTACCAATATCGACTGTATCGATGCTCCTTTGTACGGTACAACGGCACTAGAAGAGGCTGCGCGTGAGGGACATGAGGACATTGTTCGACTGCTGTTAGATCGACATGAAGACATTAAGGATGCAGGGGATATTTACGAAGCCGCGCTTGAAGCCGCTCAGAGAAGAGGGAATACAGGAGTTGTTAGTTTACTAGAGAGAAAGATTTCCCAAGGGAAATGACATCGGGACAATGTAGATACATCTACGCATGATCATACTTAGTAACGTTATCATAGGCATTTGCTATAGCTTTTAGATCGTGTATGAAATGCTGGACACTCCGACGTGACAGCATCAACACCACTAAGAACCCCGTTCAAACACACAAATTAGGAATATTGTTCGAGAAACAATTTATTCCTCAATATTCAAAAAAATATCTAGCTAGAAGGACCTTGGCTTTCAGAGTCAATAGATCGGTCTCCAACCATGAGGATGCCTGTAATGTCTGCACAAACCGGAGCGAAACACACTGCAATTGGTACATGAGGAATTGATGTATCTATACCCACTAAAAGCTTAATTATCTATCCTGATACCAACAGACTATGGAAACATGTATGCAGATGCTCGGGTATTGAATAAACATGAATAACAGAAGAGAGAAAGCGCTCCGCGGAAGGCGTTCAAATGAAGAATAGTTAACGGTTGAAATGTAGAAGAGGGAGTCTGGGCTATGAGTTCCTTGTGCAGTCCTATTTAGCATGCATCATTCGTGAATTTTTAGGTTCTCTTTGCAGTCGTTTTAAGCATCTCATCAAAATGCTGAAATGGGATCAGTAACTAGCTTTTCCTTCAAACATAAAAGTTCAAGCATACCTGTTTCTGTTCATCTGCCAGCTTTCCGTCCGTGTCCTGCCTACTGTTAGCAAGCTGCTCGGTGGTTAGAATAATGGAAAAACCTACGCTGATGATGGTTAGAATCAAAGAATAATTGTTAAATAGGAAGCGTTCTCTCCTCTTTGGATCTCCAGTGCTTCGACTGAGCTTCGTTAGAAGAGAATCAAATTCAGCGGTCAATCTCGAAAGACTGTTCGAGACGGGTTCGTCGTCACCGGCCTCACCGCTCAGTGCCATTATTCCATGCAGCAGCTGACCGAACCGCTGAGTGAGGAAATGCGGGGCAGATGAGTGTTTGCTGTCATCACCTCCTAATGAAAGAGAGGATACTGCGCTTCGTCCTGAACCTGACAAGCGTTTCAGTGACTCGCAGTGCATATCCATGATCATCTGGAACCGCGGCCACAGCAGCATGTTTGTGCCGTTTATGTATGAGTCCGCTATGGGGACTTTGCGGCGCTGTAACTCGAAAGCGGATTGCTGGTTTAATCTGACGCAGAGCAATACACCAAGACTGTCTGTGGAGTTTTCGACCAGTTGTTTGGTTAATGCTTGGCCGAGAGTGAAGACAGGTTCGAATATTTCGATCGCTCGTCGGGATATCTGGTGGTAGGTCTTGGTAGAGAACATTTCAGTCATAAAGGAGTACTCCGCTGACACGTTGTCGACTAGTGCAAGGTTGAAGTTCCTGAACGGGACCTCAATTCCATGGACAGACTTGTCTTCATCTGCGAGATACGAGGACATAGCCATATGATTGCTTGTTCTGAGTATCTCAATTCTTCTCCCGAGAGAGAAAGGATCGTAGGCGGCAGTAAGACCCCTGCCACTGGTGAGGATATTGCCTACAATAATCAGCGATTATATCCCTTTCTTACAAGCGTCGCAAGACCTACCAGTACGCTGAGAGGATGGGTCACCACCCAGGACATCATTTCTATCTGTTGAATGAAGTTTGAGCTTTTCGAGGGCCTGAATGTATCGCGTGAAGTTGGACAGATAGTACCAGCGCATCGTATTTACGTATGCTTGCGTTATCTGTTCTGTTAGAGTCGGATGAGCTCGGGAGAGGTAGCTATATAAGTCCTTGAATTTAACTAGCTTCTGTTGCTGCAGGATCTGAGCATTGATGTTGGGGGACCGCAATGCTCTAATCTGAGAAACTAGATGGTCCCGGATTCTTTCAATGGCCTGTCGATAGGTAAGCACAAGACTCCTTCATGAACATGATATACTGACTCTATTCTTTATGTCTGTCAATAACGGCTTGACATCCTCAATGGCTTTAACATTATTCGATCCAGCAGATTTAGCTTCGATAGTAGCGGCGCGAGCTTCCAGCTCGTTGAGGGCCTTCATCCAACTCTCATCGATCGGGCCATCAGCGATCACCTTGACCGCCTTGGGAGAGATACTGATTTCCTCCACTGCCGGTCCCAGAAGCTTCTCTACATTTCTTCTGTTTTCAAGCTTCGCATTGAGCTGGATCGAACGGGCCTGTAGGGTTTCGATTTCAGCAGAAACAGTCCCCAGTTCAGCCTGGAAGTCAGTGAGGTACGCCTCGACCGATTTCAGAACATCGTCACAGTTCTATGCATGTCAATCAGCACAATGACAGGAGATTTCTTATAAAGGAATCGGCATACGTTAATAGAATTATGGAGATCTTGAAATTTATCTCGTTCCTTTTCAACTACATACTGTATTAATAACTTCTGCAATCTGTTCGATCGAACTGGACAGGCCATACATTGCTGGATCGTCTGAGCATCTGCCTCACTCTTGAGAAACACATTTGTCTCATCCTTCCTCGAAATGAATTCCTCCAGGCTGAGTCCTTCAAAGTCAATTGTATCCACAAACTGTGCTGGCTTTTGCGCTGGCTTAGACTCTGCATCAAGGTCTGCCGCGCCATTTTCACCGCCTTTCTTCCCAATGATAGAGTTCAGCACGTCAAGAGGATCTGGTACACCAGGCGGACGTGAGCTAGGAGCTCCTTGTTTCTGAGATACACCATTGGAAGCACGAGCTGTGCCTGGCAAAGACGTGGTCGAGTCACTCGGGGTTGATAACAAAGTCAACGACGACGACCGTGGACTGATACCCGGGCGATTTAACGGGGGATTAGGAGATAGATGGGATGGTCTTCGTGAGGGAGGTGGATAATTGCGACTATTGTATGGAGACGGGGAGCCCGCGGGCGTCGAATGGCCAGAGAGACGGTCCAGCCACATCCTCGTTAGACAGCACGGTTAGCCGTCCAGGCACCGTGATTACCACCGGCAGCATGGAGAGACGAGAGCTATCTGTACCAATTCCCCTCCACCGGTCTGGAATGGCAGAGTTGAGGAGAAACAGAAGCTGCTGGAAGCGGAACTGGAAACTTGTTTCGTTGTACAGACAGCTCCGCGTGTCCAGTCGGCGGCGGTCGAGATGCTTACTTAACGCTGCTGGTCAATGGGCAGCGCTAAGACACAAAAGTGTGTTAGCGCCTCAAGACCCCGCCACAACAAAAATGCGCGACTGAAAAACTGCGTTTTCGCTCGATTCATCGATTTCCCCGTCTCTCGTCCCGTCCTTCTCCTCTGCTCCCATTTTTCTTTGCCTGCTTAATCTCCAGTCTTTCTATTCCTCCCTCCTTCGAACCTATCTAGGAAGACTTCAATACCGTCACCATGGCCGACGACGCCCAGGTAAGCTCTTCTTTCTCCTACCCTATCTACCTGCACAGTTCTTTTCTATTCTGCCCCGCACCTTCATCCCACTCTCTGTTACCGCCGAGGGAAAATCCCTGTCTGCGCAACACAACGCAAGCCGTCACGGATACTGACAGCGACTTCGACCAAATAGCATGAGCACACCTTCGAGAGCGCCGACGCCGGTGCGTCTGCCACTTACCCCATGCAGTGTTCTGCTCTGAGAAAGGGTGGTCACGTTGTCATCAAGGGTCGTCCATGCAAGATCGTCGAGATGTCCACCTCTAAGACTGGCAAGCACGGTCACGCCAAGGTCCACATCGTCGCCATTGATATCTTCACTGGCAAGAAGCTCGAAGATCTTTCTCCCTCTACTCACAACATGGACGTCCCCAATGTCACCCGCCAGGAATACCAGCTCGTAAGTGATCTCTGGGGTGATGAGGACTTCTCCGCCGCAGCAATTGACCCATATATCAGCTCGACATCTCTGAGGACGGCTTCCTCTCCCTGATGGATGACAACGGTAACACCAAGGATGATGTTAAGCTCCCCGAGGGCGAGGTTGGCGAGAAGATTGAGCGTCTCTTCCGTACCGAGGAGAAGGACACTAGTATGTTTCTATATCGAGAATTCTGTTGATCATCGGGTGTTGACTGCTTCTAGACGTCGTTGTCCTGACCTCCATGGGTGAGGAGATCGCCATGGACGCCAAGGAGGCCCCTCGTGGTTCTGCATGATTTGCTTTATGCTTCTCTTATGTCAACATCCGACCCAGCGATCATGTTCAAATCCATCCTCAAAATTATCATAGGGAATTTGGACATTGGGAAACACGGCTGGCTTGTTCCTGTCTTATATCGGTCAATGTGCCACGAGATGTGGGCTGGATCTGCAAGCGAATTTCTCTCGATTGGCCGTAAATTTGCGCCTTGTCAGAAGAACAGTTTGGAGTTCAGTACCTCACGATAGCTTGACGAACGAAGAAAAATTTTTTTACACTTCATAAAAATGATTTGCGTCAG
Source organism: Paecilomyces dactylethromorphus (assembly GCA_029606265.1). Lineage (NCBI taxonomy): Eukaryota > Fungi > Ascomycota > Eurotiomycetes > Eurotiales > Thermoascaceae > Paecilomyces > Paecilomyces dactylethromorphus. Next base: position 138,752 of record JAPVCE010000009.1, read on the forward strand.
TGTAAATTTAGTTACTTATTTCCAAACATGTAATCCTTATCTCTCTATCTGGATCCTTTTGGGGCCCAGCCTAAATTAAATGTAGTCGAAATAAGCCTCGTGGTGGCGATATAACTTTTCAAATCGACAAGCGAGGTCCAGAGAAAGTTCCTTTGGCGGAGCGGCTTCTCACCTCCGAGGCACCAGACCCCGCAATCTGTTGGTTGTGTCACGAATATGAGCAAGCCTACATTTCTCGCTGGTCGGCATGGATTATGTCACCCGAGGAGCTTGTGGACAAGAAGGATGCCGTGAGACACGCTATTATCTCGATAACGGGCTCTGGTTTTGCCTGCGCGGTCACCAGCAGGAGGTACGTGCACCATGCATCTCTATCGGAGACGGGGAAAGTTCTGGGAGAGATCGGCATAGCTCACGCGCGGCTTGTCCGTTTGGTCTTTATAGGGACGACAAGTTGAAGAGGACCCTGAAGACTTCGGAACGCAGGGTAAAATAAACCGAGTGAAGAAGGCAGCCGCAGAGAGGATCCAGAAAAGTATGCCTGCATCCCGATAAAACATCGAGATTCGGTATCCCCGTTCTCCAACTTCAACCATCAAATGGCCTAACATCATGTAGCATATCGCGGTCGACGTGCTTTCAGTCTCTTTCTGCAGGTCTACCAATTGATTCTCTGGAAGCAATGTTTTGCGCTCGTGCAGCAGAAGGGATTCCCTTCGGAACTTGAGGTTAGCTATCCGTGTTCAGCCCTTGCGGAAACATAACTAATGTCTGCCTCAAAAAACAGACGATAGTTCGAGATCTTTGGGCTCTTCGACTTGAAAGACTCTCTGAGAAAATTGAAACTGCTTCTGATGCAGAGCTCGATGCCCGGATTTTCAGCTCCCAGGCCGCGGCGGCTGAGGACGATGAGGATGGCCCTCGAATACGCTGGCGGAAGGTTACAGATAATCCAACCCTAGCTGAGACGCTCGGTTTGTGTTACCTCGGAGCTTTATTGCTGAGGTTACCAGTTGGGATTGCGGATCTTCATAGGTGAGGACCGCCTTGATATATGGCATGCGGTATATTTGCTAACGCTTCTTTATAGGTTTGCAATGCTGCAGGAAATCCCTTTCATCCGGGTGACTAGGGAAATCCCCCGTGAAATGAGAGACCGTCTACCTCAAGAATATCTCGGCGCCTTGGACACAAGGGTAATATTGGCGTATTCCTTGTTTACTCGGCTTTGCTAACTTTGTAGCAGCGCCTTTTAAGAGCAGAACACCTGCACAGACTCGTGCTTGAGCTAGCGCTTCTGTATAACAAAAGATTTGGCGTCACTTTTCCTCCGCTAAACTCACCGCTTATTCTACTCGGTTACGTCAAACAGCTCTCTCTTCCTCGTAAGCGATCTTGATCATAAAACGCATTATGTCCAGAATACTGATATAATTGACAGTCGAAATCTATCCTGCCGTTAATCGACTACAACAACTAGCTGGTTTTACATTTCAATATCCGGCTATTGTTAAGGACAAGGCTACACATCTTCTAATGCCAGAAGTACAATTGATGTCTTTAGTTGTGGTTGCCACAAAGCTTCTCTTTCCATTTGATGATGTCGATCGATATCCGGAATCAGCAAAGGAACCAACAGCTCAGCGTGTAGACTGGAAAGTCTGGACGGAAGCTCAGAAACAGTTCGAGGCTAGAGCAACGGAAGGTGGGAGAATCGGAAAAGGCAATGAGATCTTGGTTAATGAGAAAGATGTTTTTAATATGACAGCGAGCCAGCTCGATGAATATATGGATTGGTATGAGAAGAGCTGGCTTGATGTGAGAGGTAGGAACTATGAGGTTCTTTTTTTTTTTT
>JAPVCE010000009.1:140688-251651 GCA_029606265.1 Paecilomyces dactylethromorphus
ACCCATCTCCATGGCGAACGATCAGGATGCATTGCAGAGGAAGCTCGACACTGTCACAGGATCTTTGAAACCGAGAAAGGCAATTTCCGAAGAAGAATTTGAGGGGCGTCAAGATGAAATTCTTCGTCCAGGGGAACTATATCAGCGTTACAGGTCCGAGGCCGATCTTCCAGAATCAGCAAAGGCCTTTTACGAAGCTGCCTCGAAGATCGTGGGGCTATCTTTACATAGACTCGTCAGAACGGTCTTCGAGACAGAGAGAAGACTCGATCAATGGCTAGATGATAGGAGAAGAATGGAATATCATGGAGACTACCCGGAAACTGAAGCCGGAACAAGTGTGTTTGGCGCTGTCGAGGAGGATGAAGATATGAGTGATATAGAATATCTGGATGAACAAGAATTTTCTGCACCAGAGGATGATGGGCTTTGATTCGAGAGGGCTAACTAGAGTTGACATTTTGTATAGACTATTTAGTTATTTTTGTAACTATTAATAATATTAGAATTAATGGGATGAAATGGATACAACTCCTAAGCCAATATGTGCTTCTCATCAGGCTTCATCTTTGTTTTCCCCCGGATACATGTATTAAATAACGTGCAGAAAGGAATTAGACAATCGATAGAAAAAGATATCGAATATACTTGTTTAACATAGTTTGACACCTCTAGGGTTCTCTAGTTCCTATCACGTCGGGACTAGCGTCAGCGCAAATGCAATGCGTAACTGTGGAGCACGATCCGAGATTCTTTCAAGTTCCAACTTCTCCTGGGAGGAACCGAGCCCGTGTCCGCCCGCAGCCGATCGTCTCGAAAGACGGAAATAGAAATTAGGGCTTAGGGCATCACCAGTAACGCTCCACCCGCGCGACGCTGCTAAGCGAGAATCTTCAAATTGTCACCCGTCCCAACGACCGACCAGCGAACGACCATCAGCCAGCAACGGACGAATATCGCAACCAGTACGTTTGACCCAGGACCCTATTATTGACCGAATTCATTGTCAAGATGAGACTGCTAACATGAATGATTTTTCGTGTCTTACAGTGCAGATGTATGTGTTTCCTTCCCGCGAACGAATGAAGACGCACTTGTGGCCCTATTCCGGAAGAATGAAATGACGACACGAGAAGAGAAATAGAAACTGACTTGCTTTCTTCAACTTACAGCTTCGTCAAGACCCTGACGGGTAAGACCATTACCCTCGATGTCGAGTCGTCCGACACGATCGACAATGTCAAGGCCAAGATCCAGGACAAGGAGGGCATTCCCCCAGACCAGCAGCGTCTGATCTTCGCCGGAAAGCAGCTCGAGGATGGCCGCACTCTGAGCGACTACAACATCCAGAAGGTATGGGCGCATTCCGACCCTTTCAATTGAGATTGTGGAGGATTATTCCGGGAGTGGCGGATGATGCAAGTGCTCGTGTGATAAGAGATAGAATTGGAGTTATGTTGGGGGGTTTTTTGCACAGAAGGCCACGGGAAGCGAAGCGGGAATCACAGTTGGATTAAAGATTCTCTTTCGCGACAAGATTGCTGACGGATGTTGCGATATATAGGAGTCCACCCTCCACCTGGTCCTCCGTCTCCGTGGTGGTATCATTGAGCCCTCCCTGAAGGCTCTGGCCTCCAAGTACAACTGCGAGAAGTCCATCTGCCGCAAGTGCTACGTACGTCAAACCCTCATCACGCATTGATGCGAATACCCCATATCTACAACGTTCCCCGCTAACGCGTTTCTCAGGCTCGTCTCCCCCCGCGTGCCACCAACTGCCGTAAGAAGAAGTGCGGCCACAGCAACCAGCTGCGCCCCAAGAAGAAGCTCAAATAGACGCTTTCTGTATTTTCCTTGCGGATGTTGCTACTGTTTGGGGAGGTGATGACATGGATCTTGTTGACCCGATTACGGCAAGGGAGGTTACAGGCGTTGAGATGATATAGCGAAAAAAAAAAATTAAAGCTAGTTCAATGTCCTTCCAAAAAAACACTTCAAAGAACAAAAAGTCCTCCCGAGAGAAAGTCGAATCTACCAACAGATCCATAGATCTTTGTGTAACTCCGCAGATAATATACCACTTTTTTTATGACATTTTTGTTTGAACCGGGTAGATTTTGAAAACCGAACTTAAGAGATATGAACTACATGCTAGAATAAAGAAGTAGAAAATGCTTCCAGAGCTTCAGACTACGTGATTCCTCCAACCTAAACGAGCCGTGACGGATACACTGGGCGCCGGATACTAGTACTCATACAAAGGTACAACCTCTCTTCCCACATTTAGAACATCATCATCTGGCTTTTGTCATCATCATCATGCTTGTCATCGTCGTGGTTCTGCTTGTTCTTCTTGGATACGGGACTTCCGTGCCTATAGCCGTAAATGGGTCAGCGAGTTGAATTCAACATAACATGACTTGAAGTCAAGCAGGATATACTTACGCAAAGAACAGGATCTTAATCGCGATCGCCAATCCCGCATGAAGAAGAACCACCAGAACAAGCAGAATCTTACTCCTCTTCGCATCCGTCGCCATGATAACGGGGTACAAGTTCCTCATGAGGAAAAAGACCGACCAGCCAAAACCAACTCCGACAAGAGCCCAATTGAGCGCCGTGAGCGGACTCCAACTGACCAACGCGACCGCAATCCAGACAATATTCGCATATCCATACAACGACCAGGCCTCAATGAGATCGGCACTAGTGCTCCCAGACCACCGCAAGAAACCCCACAGCGCAACAGGCAGCACACCCGTGTATCCATAAATAAGACCCGCCGCACCCGAGAGCAGTCGGAAATCATACTCAAAGTGCTTCTCGCTCGTATTGGATAGATATTGAGAGATGGTACCTGTCAGGAAGAGAATAACGACGACGGTTGTCGCGATCCAAAATGGGCCGTAGAGGTCCGGATTGCCGTCGAGAACGTCGAGGAAGTTGTTCCGCGGGTACAGAGTGGCCACGGCACGACGAAGTACTTCGTTTGTGTCAACATCGAAGTATTGAGAATAGTAGTGGATTGACCAGAAACGGAGCTTGGATGGAACAGTGCCGCTGGGAGTGCGACTATGGTGGCCGCCGCGGGAGGATGGGCCTCCGCCTAGAAAGGGAGTGGAATCCGATTGTATTTTTGAGCTGCGTTGATCATTTTCGAAGTCTGTATAAGTTGCGAATGATGATTAGATTTCTAAGAAAGCTCTAAACCTCTTCCTAGATGCGTAGAGGGACGTACTAGAGGGATGGAATTCAAGGTCTTCTTGGAGGTCGGTATGCCCGAGGTCTCCCTATGGATTGTTAGTATGAAAAAGGCATACAGAAAATAATGAATAAAAAAAAGATAGGATAATACCTCGGCATCAACATCTACCACCACATCATAGCCTCGATTCGCCATATTGAATCGTTTTTGTCGGCAATGTGTTGACGAGCAATGGTGACAGCTTGGCGGGTGTTGCTGAGATGTAAGAGTACAGGTCGTCGTCACCTGCGCTGGAGCCACGCATCAGCCACGCGTTGTGGGGACGGCCGATCCAGCAGTAGCAATCACCACCACGCTAATGTGCTACAAAGAGCTATTGCTGCTTATTCTTCATTATTTCAACATTCATTGATCTGGATGATTATAATATACAATAATTCATGAATCTAGCATATATGGGTATGTTATGGTATCTAAAAAACAACGCCCCAAATAATTCCTCGTGAAACTTTTCGTGACCAAAGACAGCCCATATGTCCCTAAGAATACATCCCCAATTCCATGGGGCCAATATCTGTCAGGCCCCTTAACGCCACACTATAATACAGGCGATCATCGGAGGTTTCGAAACGCCTCTCTAAACTTTCCCATGTAATTCCAAATTGTGATATCGAGTCCATTCCGACGGATCCAGAAAGAGATGAGCGCGATAAGAATGGCCAGACCCACGGATCCAGCTGGTTTCCGGTACTTCCACAGAATGCCAACGGCTTTCTGCCTGAATTCTTCCATTTTCAGATGGCGTGTTTGCAAACTGAACAGTTCCGTGGCTTCTTCCGGCGTACCTTCCGTGGCCAAATCCCTCGACGTCTTCAACACACTGTACTGTGGTATCTGTTTCCAAGCCATGAATGGGAGTGACTCCGGAGGGTACTGTCTAAACAATTGCATCGCACTCGAAATGAGCCCCTCCAAGTCTAGTGGCTGGGGGAGTTTCGACAGTGTGAAATGAAGCATCTCCGGCTCATCGATAGGGATCTCGAACAACTCCTTCTTGCGGGAAAGAATGATGGCTGCAAACAAATAGATTGACACGATGGGTTCGTGCGCTAGAAGAAAATCATAGAGTCGAGCGATGTCTCCATACTCCTGGATGTCATGAGCGTATAGAGTCAAGGTAGCTGCCAGCGCAAAGAAAGGCCGTGTCCCCGAGAGATGGCGTCGCAATTTCGGGTCCGCTTTCTCCAAAATCGCCGGGATCAACTGGAGATGCTTGAGTGCCGGAGACAGTGATGGCAGCATATAATCACGAATCCTGAAGAGTGATACGCGAGCAAAAGCTGGGACAGCGTCTTGCACACCAAGCACCAAAAGCAGGACCTGTGCAATGTCATGATATCCTTGGAAATAGCACAACATCGGGTACCTCCTAAGGATCTCTGTGATGAGATCTGATAACTCCTCTTTTTTAACGTCCAGTTCCTTATCGGGACCTAAATAGAATGTTTAGTAGTCCATTCCCAGTGCATGGAAGCTCACGTACTCACAGTTCGGATAGTATACAAACGAGCGATTTACGTCTAGTTTGACTTGATCTTCATCCGCGTGGCGTGGCAAGGTCGACCAGACCGGCTGTTCCTGTCCAGAAACTTGATCGCTTCCTAGGAGAATAGGCCCTATGTTCACCAGGTTATGATGCATGTCATTGATGGGAAATTTAGAGGCTACCCACATGCAGATCGTCGAAGCTCATCCCGCAGTAAGCCGCCCTCCGAAGTTGCATGCGAGACCAATGCATCTAAGTCGCGTGCAGCGCATGCTCGACGAATATCCTCTTTCTTTTCAGCTACGGGGTCCGGCGTGTCCGGGGTCTCCGAAACAACCGATTGCTGCTCGATCTTTTCGTCTCTAGAGGCGGACAGGTCCTGTGGCTGCCCCTCCATAGCGCGCGGGGACAGATAGACCAGGGGATCAAGTTGTAACAGGTGCAATTGGACAACGGGAAATCGAGACCAACTTAACAGAAACGAGATAGTCTCGGCTGTTGGGCTGAGACTAACGATGAGAGACAAAAGAGGGGATCTTCAGCATCGGATAGCCATTCAGTTTCCCTTCGGTCGTTCCGTGACCTTTAGATACAACGACCTCCTCCCTTGCAGCAGGCTGGTAATCAGATTGCCCACCCCACGATATGACAGATACTCCTTGCTGAACACGGGGAAAGGTCAGACAGCAGCGGAGAGCCCGATTCTTAAATAGGCCCTGGGCACCACAACGGGCCTGAACAGAGGTGGGAATCTCTGTTTACGGAGCCGTGGTCGAGCGTTGAAGCAGCTCCGCGGCTGCCACGATTGGAGAGCTCGAGAGCCGGGCACGAGAGCACATCCCGTGATTCGTCCACGTCGGCCATTGCGGGAGATTAATTACCGCTCGTTACGAACCCAACGGCATCCGTGACCGGACGTGACAGCCGATAATTCTCCTGGATTACCCTGGATTACCCACCCGCGAAAGTGGCTGTAATAACCGGTACCCCTACGGCGGACGCTCACTGGATCGGCTGGTCTTCAGCGATTCTGCAAGACCGTTGGCGCGTACCGGTTGAAACTTGAAACAACAGCCCTGTCAGCGTCAAGGTGAAACTACACTGCTGATCTCATCCACAACCCACCCCAGTACTTTGATCTCCGGTTGCCGAGGATCACTCGACCAGAGAGACTGCCTCGAGGTCTCTGGGAGATAAAATGGAGTGTTGAAACATTCGCTCCCGCGAACATCGCCGGCCCGTCTCCTCGTTCGGACGACCTGTCGGCCCGATGGTCATACATCTCTCCACCGTGTATTGCGTACCGATCTTAGGACGCATACTTTTCCTCGAGGACAAGGGGGCCATTCCCTACCAGTCGTCGGAGGGAGAGCTGTTCTTCGAACGGAAGAAAGTTGATGCATCTGGAACCTAGTCAGGAAGAGATCTCGCAGCAGGAGGAGATCTTTTTCTGACTGTGGAATATCATTGTGCATCACGTACTGCATCCAACACATCATGACAGCGTCTGAGCACATGACCATTTCTGATAGTGTCGCTTCTAGCAGACCGTGTATGGACTGACGGCACGGCTTAAGGACCTCTTACATTTAAAAGTGAGGGACCAAAATTAACTCGCACAATTCATTGCTCAGCCTTGTTCTGTCCATGTTTTGGTGCACGCCACGTTTTCCCATTCATTTCCAAGGCTCTCTAAAGGCTTCAAATCTCGCTGCAAGGCAACGTGAGAGCTGTGGAATATTTCTAGGCACGGTTATAAAGTCACGGCATATCCGTGTCTACTTGTGAGGTTCATTTCTTTTATGCGTTTATTTTTGTCAGCCTCTGCATCATGGCTCTACAGGCAGCGCACTTGGAGAATGGCGTGTGGACTACACGCCGCGTAGATATCAGTGAATTGCTAGCTCAAAACCGCCCACACGGTCCCGATTCCTCCCGAGCAGCTGAACATCCAAAGCCCAAGGCTGGACTTCTTTCACAGACGGTGATACGAAGTCCAATAATCCAGTGGATTCTCCCGGCTCGCCTACGAAACAAATTTCACAACGATGTCGCCTTCGTCGGGGAACGGTCCGTGCAGCTAAAAGAAGCTGTACTAGGAGTCCACCTGGAAGATGTCATCACCAAGGCAGACTTTGATGCTAACATTGTCGCTGCGAAAGTCATCAATGCGAGCACTGAGTTGACGTGGGAGGCTCAAATGAAATTGGGGGCGGGAAACGCGGCATCCTCTCAACATTCAGATCTCCATGATACGCTTCCCCCTCAAATTCTAGTTCTCACTCTAGAATCGAGAAAATTGGTATTCCTTTACTGTACAGTGAAGTCGCCGGTAAAGAATCCGCAGTTTATACATTTCCGCAGACCTCTACCCTGTGATGTGAGCTCGCTGGAGAGGTTTGGCCGACATGTCGCAGTTGATCCAAGGTAAGCTCATTAGGAACACAGAGAACCTCCTGGACTTACACTTTCCCAGATCTCGTGCAATGGCTGTGGCTGCTTCAGCCGATTATTTTGGGGTGTTTTCATTAAAGTCATCTGATACACTTCAGTCTCAGATGCTGCAAGGAGAGTTGGATCCGATCTCAGAGGTATTGACCTATACTCCTTCCTTCAACTTTCAATTATGGCAAGACTGACAAACTTCCCTTATCTAGGAGCGTTTCTTTCGAGTTGATGGTGATATTCTATTCATGGATTTTCTTTACCCCAAGGCTGAGGATGGGGATCGAATCATCCTTCTATTATTAGTTTCTAAAAACGAAAATACGCAAGCTGTATGTTACGATTGGGATGCTACTGGAAGCTTAAGACAGGCGCGTCCCCGTGTGACAATGAGATCATTGCCTGCAGAAGACAGGTTGCCAACCATACTGGTACCGTTGACGAAGGCCACTTCATTCATGCTTGTCACGCCCATTTCAATGGCAGTCTACAAGAATATACTTGATTCGAGGGCGGATAGACAACCGAATCGGTATCCACTCCCTGCACCTGATCAGGAGTCCCGACGCTGTCCGCTATGGACAAGGTGGGCGAGACCTTTCCGCAACTGGTTGTACAACCAAAAACACGATGACATATATCTATGTCGAGAGGATGGGAAGATATTCTACCTTGAAATTGGGAACGAAGGCGAAATTGAGCATCAGTCCCATCTAGGTCAGCTCGGTTGTGATGTGGATGCTGCTTTCGACATTCTCGATATCGGCTTCCAAGGTGGTGACCTGCTATTAGTGGCCGGTAATATGGGTGACGGCGGACTCTTTATTCAAAAGGCTAGGGAGCATCCGACATGTGTCCAGAAGTTCTTGAACTGGGCCCCTATTATCGATTCCGTCATAGTGGATACCTCTTCCAGTAGTACGAGTCATGGGCACCATACTTCTTTGAAAGGGAATATATCACAGGAGCGTCTATTTGCCTGCACAGGTTCTACCATCGGCCAAGGGGCTGTGGTCGAGCTCCGATATGGTATAGAAGCTCGGATAGGTCTGGTAATTCCACTTGAACACTTGTCCGGCACAAGGGACATTTGGACCATGTCTGACGATGTCAATGGTGGTACATACTTACTAGCATCGGATCCTGTTTCATCTACACTGCTTTACTTTCCTACCGATACAGGGGAGGAGATATGTGCAATGGATGAGTCTCAATCTGGTTTGGACTTTTCTGCGCATACATTGGCTGGAGGTTGCACGCCTTCAGGCGTCATTATTCAGGTGACCGACCATTCTATCAACCTCACCTCACTTCATACTGAACTCTCTGATTATTGCCTCCGCTATGAAAGCCATGAGTCCGTTATCACTGCCGCAGTTAGCAGCAGGATCTCCCTTATCGCTGCCGCTGTCAGGACACATGGCAAGGTTTTTATTCATCTTGGTAAAGCATCATCTTCCAATGATGCCCTTACGATAGAAAGAGTTGGCAAACCGGTTCTATTCCCTTACGAACCAATCTCTCTTTCGATACAGAATATTGGGCCTTCATCTTTGATCTTTGTTGGTACCGCGAAGGGCAAAGTCATTGTATACGGCGTCGAGGAAGAGCGTGCTGCTCTATGGACGGAGTTCGAAATCCAACTCACTGAAGAAACTGAAACATCCAAAGCCATTGAAAGTTTTGTGATGGTCACCACAATTGATGGCTGTGGATCTACCAGAGCCACATTATTCTGTGGTCTTCGAAGTGGTATCTTGGTGTCCCTAGAAGTACATCGCAACGCAACGGCTTCCATAGAGAAGATAGGTATGAATGCGTTACATCACACCATATAATCTCTACTAATGTTTATGGGAGTTCAGATATAAAGCAAGGACGTCTGCAAAGACTTGGACAAACATCTGTCAGATTAAGTGGCAACTCAACCCAAGAAGAGTTCGCTTTGGTGGTTTGTGGTGACAAGTTCTGGCGCTTGACTCACGTTAACGACGGGGACTATGCACTACAGAAAATCTGGGTGACGGATCAAAACAATGTAAGCTCTAGTGACTTATGACCTAAATTCCCTTGCTGACAGTTTGTAGCCTTCTTATTTGCAGGGCAGTATAGACGTCGCGACACTGATCAATGCTGAAACAGACCCCAGGCCTGACAGTCTTTCTGGTTCTCTCGTCTGTGTCAGCGAGGGACAACTCTTGATCTGCACCCTGGATAAAAATGCGGCATCCGTTCCTCGTCGTGTTCGCCTCCCAGGAAGTGCGAACAGATTGATCTATTCGAAGTACCTGAACAGTCTAGTTGTGTCATACACGCTTGTCGATCTTGATATGGAGACAGATCCCATCAAGCGTTATTCACGACCCACCATCGAATTTATCGATCCAGATTCTCAAAATCCGGAGGCTGGTACCCTGACGTCCGCTGTAGGAGATCCAGAGGCTCGGCCATGGAGACCATGCGGGGCATCAGGTGAGAAGATCACTTGCCTCCTAGACTGGGTTCCGAAAAGAGACGGTGCTGAGTATCACTTTGTCGTTATCGGGACTGCGCGCAAGCATCAAGAGGAGAAAGGGCGTATCATCTTCCTTCAGACACAACGCGATCGGACTACCGGACAGATCGAATGCCTTGTCAAGCACATCCATAAATTCGAAGGTGCGGTGCACGCTATTGCGCCATACGGTGAATTCACATTAATGGTCGCTACTGGTTATGATATTGTTCCTTTAGAACCGAAATTTTCTGAAAAGAGATGGGTTCGATCAGCCCGGTACAGACTGACATCCCCTGCAGTCTCCATCAGCGTGCACGAGCCATACCTGTATCTATCAACCTCGAGAGAATCGTTGGTTGTGCTCAAAATCGCCGATGACAAGTTGGTCCTCTATGCCCATGACAGGGTGAAACGTGAAGGCGTCTCTCATTTCCACATTGGAGGAGATGCAAAACTCACTCTAGCCTCAAGTAGAGGTGGTACGGTCAGTGCTCTGACCGAAATCGGTGTCACAAGCAATGATAAGGTCATGCCAGCACCGCTCGCAGAGGCTCATCTGCCGCTCTCAATCATGAAACTGAATCCCAGTTACACAAACACCTTTCCGCCCTCAGCCACAATCGCCTACGGCACCACTCTTGATGGGACGGTCTACCGCATCACGACCCTCACAGAGAAGGAATGGCGCTTACTACGGTTCTTGCAGAATATATGTGTGAGGGATCCCATCATATGTCCTTTTAGTTCGATCCGGAAAAGACGCTGGATCCCGGCTGAGATCGAACCCTCGACAACTAAGCCATCTACCATGCACGTAGACGGCGACATACTCAACCGACTCGTGAGCTGCGGCAGCCACTATCTACGACAGATGTTATCTGTAGAATATGATTCTTACAGCACTAACACCGGAACAACTTCCACAGGAACTGCGCTGGATCGTCTCTCAGAGCTCTCTATGGAACTATTCGGAGAGTCTCAGGACCCGGTACAAGCCGTGACTGAGTGGCTGAGGAAGATACTCACGATCCCTGTATGAGAGTTGTTAGTCAGGATTATGTTTCTGTTCGTGTGCTATGTCATATCGCTCTAGGTGAGTGGTCTGGGAGGATCTTTGCAACTTGTGTGTCTCACTTGGTATTATTAGCATCACAAAAGTATCTCTATTATCATATTAGCATGTAGCAATACAAAATATAGCATATATATCTTAGGGGAACAATAAGCAATCATTTCACATCGAAAAACTTTAGTTGCTAGCTCTAGTTTCAGTATTCATCTTGAGATGGGTCAACCTTCTTTCCAGGAACTCTATATTTAATATATTATAACCACTCTAAATAGTAACGTGAGAAATATGATTTGTATAATATAGTCTCAATTTCGACTTTGGAGAGTTACATGTGGCGCGTGGAGTGTACATAGGTCATTAATTATATAAATTCGACAAAGGGTATTAGAAGCCGAGGTAAAATCTTCTACACAGTAGAACAGATAAACGCTCTTCATATCTGTGAGTGGAACAATATATTAGAATCATAATATTATACAAGAGAACATTTTCCTTGCTATTATTTACAAAATCTCTATCGGTGGCAAGGTACATTGTACATCACCAAGGTACTGGATAACTCGGCGGAGGCACAGTGACTTCACACCCGACGGACAAGATTATTCGCCCATCTTTGGTCCCCACCAACCAAGGACATCCTCCAAACCAAAATTCTCACTTCTTCCCCTCCCCGGAATAAACTTACCAACTCTCCACCACGAGGAAGGTATACCAGAGGGGCGTGTGTTTCTTCCCCCTAGCCTTTCATTTTTTTGATTTTGCTCTTCCATAGTCGCGGTCGCTTGACCTCGTTTTTTTTGTTCTCTCAAAAGCTGTTTTGCCTCGTTCTCCGCACTTCGCCGCAGGACGCACTACCCAAAACTTGCAATATTCTCCGAATCTGCCGGTGCAGACCTCGTATATCGCCACACCTTAAACAGTCGATAGAAGCGAGTAGATAATTTTTCTTCTTATCGGGGACACTTTGCCTACGGATTTATATCCCATATCTCGCACGAACGCCTATCGCATTTTCACGAGACACCAAATCTCTAACGGTACGATAAGATGGCGCCTAAGAAGAAGGGTGGCAGAAAGCAAGAAGAAGACTGGGAGGCGGAGTTGGGAGAGTCTATTCCTACGAACGGAGAGGCCGAGGAACAGCCTGCCGAGGAAGCTCCTAAGGAAGAAGAATCATCTGGAATGGGCGGTGGTCTTCTGGCGGCTCTGAAGAAGAACAAAACCAAGAAGGCCAAGAAAGGAAGGGCGGACAACGACTGGGTCGAGGGCGAGGATCCCACACAGGAAGCAAACGGCTCGGCCGATCTTGCTAGCAAGGAGCCTGAGGAGGCGAACTTCGATGACGATGACGTTTTCGCAGGAAACGCAAAGCCCAAAGTTGTTGCGAAGCCTGCGGGTAAGGCAGCTAAGGAGCCTCCCAAGCCTGCCGACGATGACTCAAAGGTGAAGTCGAAGAAGGAAAAAGAGAAGGAAAAGAAGGAGCGTGAAAAGCAGCGGAAAAAGGAACAGGTTTGTTTTACATGCCTTTTGAGAATTTCATATTCCAGATGCTAACCCGGACTCTACATAGGCTGCTAAGAAGAAAGCTGCTGGCCCGGCTCCCAAGGCCGAGCCTGCAAAGCCTGCCCCTGAAGCAAAGCCAGAACCTACACCTGCCCCCGCGGCTGCTCCTGCCCCAGAGACAGGCAAGAAGAAGAAGGTCCCCGCTGCCCTAGCTGCTCTTCAGAAACAACAGGAGCTGTTGAGAAAGCAACAGGAAGAAGAAGCCCGTCGTCTGGCCGAGGAAAAAGCGGCTGAAGAGGAAAGACTCAAATTGGAAGCAGAGGAGGAGCGAAAGAGAGAAGAAGCCCGTCAGCGTAAGAAGGAAAAGGAGAAGGAGAAGAAGGAACAGCTGAGGAGGGAGGGAAAACTTCTCACCAAGGCCCAGAAAGAGGCAAAGGAGCGCAATGAGCTGCGCATGAGACAGATGTTGGAGGCAGGTGTGGGCAAGGTCGCGGGCTTAGAGGAAAAGGCGACGGAAGAGAAAAAGAGGCCTGTCTTCGACAAGGGGAAGAAGAAAAAGGGTCCCAAAAAGCAAGAGGAAGACCTCGAGGCGGCAGCAGCCAGAGCAAAGGCCCAGCGGGAAGCCGAGGAGGCCGAACGACAGAGGAAGGAAGAAGAGGCGAAGGCCAAGGCGGAGGCTGAAGCTGCTGCCGCCGCTGCTGCTGAGGAGGAGAGCGAAATTGATGACTGGGAGAAGGCAGCTGATGCTGAAGATGTCAAGGAAAGCTGGGACGCTGAGTCTGACAAGGAAGAAGAGGCCAAAGAGAAAGAAGAAAAGAAACCAACGACCAATGGAGCGCCTAAGGTTGCTGAAGAAAAGCTCTCTGAGGAGGCCGAGGAAGAGGAGGAGGAGTCAGAGTCTGAAAGCGAGTCCGAGGACGAGGAGCAGAGCGCTGCTAAGAAGGCCGCTGCACAGAGGAAGGCTGAAGCTGCTGAGCGGAGAAAGAAACAACACGAAGAAGCTCTGGCCGCTCGATCGAAGGACAACTTGCGTTCGCCTATTTGCTGTATTCTGGGACACGTCGATACCGGAAAGACCAAGCTGCTCGACAAAATTCGACAGACCAACGTGCAGGAAGGTGAAGCTGGTGGTATCACGCAGCAGATCGGTGCCACTTACTTCCCAGTTGAGGCTCTGCGCCAAAAGACTGCTGTCGTCAACAAGGATGGCAAGTTTGAATTTAAGGTTCCCGGTTTGTTGATCATTGATACCCCTGGTCACGAGTCTTTCTCCAACTTGCGTTCCAGAGGTTCTTCGCTCTGTAACATTGCTATTCTGGTTGTCGATATCATGCACGGATTGGAGCCGCAGACCCTCGAATCGATGAGATTGCTGCGACAGCGCAAGACTCCCTTCATCGTGGCCTTAAACAAGATCGATCGTCTATATGGGTGGAAGAAGATTGACAACAATGGCTTCCAAGAGAGTTTTGCTATGCAGAGCAAGGGTGTGCAGAACGAGTTCCGCACCCGTCTCGAGCAGGTCAAGGTCGCCTTTGCCGAGCAGGGTTTCAACTCGGAGCTCTACTGCGAGAACAAGTCTCTGTCTCGTAACGTGTCTCTCGTGCCGACCTCTGCACACACTGGAGAGGGTATTCCTGACATGCTGAAGCTCCTCACTTCTCTGACCCAGGAGCGTATGACCGGTTCTTTGATGTACTTGTCTGAAGTGGAGTGTACAGTTCTCGAAGTTAAGGTCATCGAAGGTCTTGGTACTACTATTGATGTCGTTCTATCGAACGGTATTCTGCGTGAAGGTGATCGGATAGTGCTGTGTGGTATCAATGGCCCTATAGCAACCAATATCCGAGCACTATTGACCCCTGCACCGCTGAAGGAACTTCGTCTGAAGTCTCAGTACGTCCACAATAAGGAAGTCAAAGCAGCTCTTGGTGTCAAGATCGCGGCTAACGACCTCGAACACGCCATTGCTGGATCTCGTCTGCTCGTCGTCGGACCGGACGATGACGAAGAAGATCTTGAGGAGGAAGTCATGTCCGATCTGGAGAGCTTACTCACGAAGGTTTCTACGGACAACCGTGGTGTTAGCGTTCAGGCTTCTACTCTTGGTTCCCTGGAGGCCTTGCTCGAGTTCCTCAAGGTCTCCAAGATCCCTGTCTGCAATATCTCCATCGGTCCCGTCTACAAGCGCGATGTCATGCTTTGCGGTACTATGCTTGAAAAGGCTCCTGAGTATGCGGTCATGCTCTGTTTCGACGTGAAGGTAGATAAGGAAGCACAGGCCTACGCCGACGAGGTTGGTGTGAAGATCTTTACGGCCGACATTATCTATCACCTGTTCGACGACTTCACCAAGCACATGGAAGAGCTCACTGAGAAGAGAAAGGAAGAGAGCAAGATGCTTGCTGTCTTCCCTTGTGTTCTCAAGACTCTCGCTGTTTTCAACAAGAAGGACCCGATCGTCATTGGTGTCGATGTCGTTGAAGGAAATCTGCGAACATTGACCCCTATCGCCGCTGTGAAGACTAATGCGGCTGGTGTCAAGGAAATCATCAATCTCGGCAGAGTGTAAGTTTCCAAGAGTCCCACTTTGTGAAGCTAATTCAATTACTAACGTCTCATTAGGGTCTCAATCGAGCGTGAACACAAACAGATCCAGATGTGTAAGAAGGGTCAGCCCGCCGTTGCTGTTAAAATCGAGGGTGCCAACCAGCCTATGTACGGCCGTCAGCTGGACGAGGAGGATACGCTCTATTCGCAGATCTCTCGTGCCAGTATCGACACGCTGAAGGAGTTCTACCGTCCGGATGTCTCTATGGAGGAGTGGGCTCTCATCAAGAAGATGAAGCCTATCTTCGACATTCCTTGATCTGGCAGGCTCTGACATAATTGTGTACAATTCAAGACACTGTTGCAAGTGATTCTCTGCAGTCAAAAAGTTAATGCACCGTGGATGCTGGATGTCATGACAAGGAAAAAGTTAGATGCCCCAAAAAGTTCAAACGTCATGAAGCATGATTAAAGTAACGATATAATGGAAGATGGGAAGACGAGTCATGACGGGTGCATCTGCAGGAGAATCTTCTGTGTTTTCTTCTAAACCAACTTATCTCTTTCTGGCGTTTTCCTGTTCTTCATTTCCTTCCGGCGGTTCTTCTTTTTGGATCCATTTTATGTCTCAGTTGTAAGTAACTTGAGATGTTTGACTTGCATTTTTTCTAAGCGCGTATAGTATACGTACTGAACCGTATCTAGATCAAGAAAAAGTCGCATTGAACCCTTCCATTTTTTCCCCCAAGATCTTGTGCTTCGTAGTCTCTCAGTTTGACGATAGCTTAAGTTGATAGGGTTCTTTCGTGCGGCAACTTTCCCCCGGCCCTGCCCGCCATTGATATCCTGCCAATGTGCATATTTACCGACTGCTGCGTTATCTCGAGTAGTGTGGTGTCGATGCAGACCAATACGTTATAACTGCTCATTATAACACTCGATTTGGAATCATTACAAGATATATTAGCGAACATACCTTGAAATGCAGTAAAGGAAATGAAATTAGAGTGGCTTTTGATCTGTTCACCGAATCCAAACATGGTATATTTACTTAATTGTCTTCATTCTACATGTGACGCGCGAGCTCCAGCATCTATCTTCTGTTTAATGCCTGCCGTATGGAAGCATTAGCCAGCAAGTTCCATTTAAACGAAAACAGGATCTTGCTAACTATATAGAGGCGTACGAGTAGCTCTTAGCTTGCTGTCCGGCAAATTTAAAAGGTCTAATCGTAAGACCTTGAACTATGTCATGGCAACATTCACTTACAACATTCACCCAGCTTCTTCACTGAGAGAATGGTTGCCCCTCAGCCCATGCGTGTTATTCAGAACAGCAACACGAGATACTTAGCGTAGTCTCCTCATCCCTGTGAAGTAAGAATTTTCTTTCACACGCGTCTTCTCCCATTTTACATACACCTTTCCTCCATCTCACATACCATTTTCTTCTATCAGAGATCAAGTCAGTGGTTTGCCGTCTTAACGACCATGCCTGGATAAACTATAGAGGAACAGTTATATCAGGATATTTAGGGTGTCCAGATGGAGGATGTCTCATGGGAGCTAGAACACGTATCGTATGGGCGAGCCCGAAAACGAAGCAACCGATTATGTGAAACGCTTCTCAAACCCATTTTGGAACTGGTTATTACAGATAACTTGGGATTACTGTGGAGGTGCTATGAGTCCAACCAGCTTCATGGTCCTCTTCAAGGATGAGAAGAACATTGTATGTTGAATCATTGTTTATCTTTAGATAGTACTGATATCTATGGCAAGTTGATAAACGCCTCCCATGGACTACATGGGGCTCTGTCATGGAGACCTCTCACTACATCCACAATCCCGAGCTTCGCCGTCTACGCTGCCTTAACAGGGCTGAATTCCGCGAGGACCTCATGGCAGAAGGGGCGCTATTCGGCGCGATATGGACATATCGTAACCTCAAACGGGTGTGGCTGCGAGACCGCGCTCTAACTTTAACAGCTGCCGCGAATCTAACGCCGCAGCCTCTGGCAGGCGACGAACGCCAGACTATTGAAACTGCTCTCCAGCAACATGCGGGATATTTGAACAGCTTCGGTCGCGGGCAGTATGTGTGGAACGCATTTGACGACATTGACGAATTGCGATTGTCATCGATCCTTTCTCTCCGTGCACTCGCAGATCAAGAGCAAGAGGAGCCTCAGTTCTGCCCCCTTCAACCATCATCTACTACCACTAATCCCCCGGTCTCGGCCTCGGTTGCAACACCTATTCGAGGACATACACGTTCAGTCTCGCTTTATGGTAGTCCAATTCCATTTCCTCTGTCAACCCATCATCGGCGCCATGTCTCTTACGACACTACGGCTGGTTCTATGTAATCCAGCCCATCGAATGTCACAATACATCGCGCTGCCAGCCTCTATTATGTGACTGTAACAAATTGAGTTTGCGATTGGTCTATGGGTCTTATTCTACTGGATTTACCACTGAGAGTGCCCCTGGATACAGGCAAAGTTGGAACTAAAGACTGATATTTATTGGTAATAGCCGTAGCATACAGATAGTTTTGAGTGCGAGCGTCTTGGGGCCAAGCGCTAGTTATCTGTGTGTTCCTTTCAAGCTGTTAGCCACCGCAACTTCATCTCGGGGGAAAGTTGCTCTTGGTGATCACTTCCTATCAACTCCCTATAACAATGCCTTATAAAGAAACTCGATAATTGCAAAACGTAAAATCACTTTAAACTAATATGGACGATAGACTTAGAAATCGGACCACAGTCTAGCATTAAAAGAGCAGATATTGATGTTGTTTATTAGGTGAAGATCTATTTCTATTTCAACAATTATAGCACTTAGAAGTCGAAAAGCTTGATCAAAAAGATAAGTGTATATAATATATTGTGTTAAGAAGAGACTATGATATAGCAAAAGAGAAGTAGAGTATCTAGTTGGTGGTTATTTAGTATTTCTGATAATAGTCAGTGTAACCACCGACATCTTATCATAACTAAGAGGAGAAGTGGGGAGCGTTAAGGAACAGGCCCATGAGAATTCCTCCGAGAGTTCCCGCAATAGGAATAGTCATAATCCATGAGAAACCCAGAAGAGCAACACGTTGCCAGTTAACTGCTTTGTATGTTCCGTTGCAAAGACCAACACCGATAGTAGCACCGGTAATGCACATCGAAGTAGAGACGGGTAGGGAATACTGCGAGAAGACGAGGACTGTAATAGCGGCACCCATTTCCATGGAGCATCCTAACAAAAAAAAGCAGGTCAGTAGTTGTTATTGTGTTGGCCAAAAAGAGATGACTAACCTCTGCTAGGTGAGTGGTATGTGATTTTGTTGCCCATAACTGTTAAGAGTTTCCAATTAGTATAAATAATTTATATGCATGATTGGTCTCTGCTTACCCTTCATGATGTTGTAGCCGTAAGTAATGAGACCAACTGAGATAGCTCCAGAGAGAACTGCCAGCTGCCAGATAGGAACAGGAGCCTTAGATTGGGCAGCATCGCCACTTTTCCAGGCAGAATATATAACTGCCCAGGGACCGACCGAATTTCCGATATCATTAGAACCATGAGCGAATGAGGCTGTGCAGGCGGTAATAATCTGGATGAATGAATAAGTGTGTTCGACTTCATTCGGATACTTCTCCGCATATGCGTAGACACGCTGCATACGTTTACCATCCGGGGTACCCTCAATTCCGGTTTGGGCGGCATGGATGTCATAGTAGAAACCGTAGAGAACTCCACAGACAATCATAGCAGGAAGACGTTTTGCGAAAGTCTTGATATTCTGAAGTTCATAGATCTGGCCGGGTCCCATAGGATTCTCATGAAGAGTGCGCATCGCCCAACCCATCGGACCGCGCTTTTTCCTGAGTTTTGCATGCAATCTCTCCTGTCCCTGTTCCATGATCTCCTTATACGTGAGCTGTTTTGTTTCGGTAGCAGCACTATGCTTCTCGTTTGTCTCGGCAGAGTCCTTAGAGTCCTTAGCGTCTGTAATCTCAGTTTTGTCGATATCGACTTCACTGTATCCTGGCAAGGAGTGTTCGTCGTCGTCATGCTGGACGACAGCGTAATTTGGGACTTTGGCCTGTTCAGCATCTGGAGGCGCTGGGCGGGTGAGGAGTGCAGGGCCCATAATGACCATCCACCACTTGACCGTATAGTCCTTCTTGATAACTCTCGCATGGAGCCATGGAAGAAAGAATATGGCAGAGACGACACTAAGACCAACACCGCAACCAACCGTGACTGCGGCAATATACCATGCAGGCTTCTTGGTGAGGCCCAGGCTGGGAGATCCCTTGTAGACAATAGACAAGGTACAGATGGTTCCAGCAACCAGAAACCAGAAAGGTGAGGTATAGACGGCCCATGGAACGGGATTCTTTCGCATATGGACAATGACCTTGATCAGCATGAAGATCGCAGCAGCAAAGCCAGCGGAAATAGCAGGAGCCATTCCCAACCCAGCAAATATAGCACCCAGGCCTTTGCCATTGTTCCAGCCCCACTGAACCTTGGAGGCTCCCACCGTTGCAACACCGACACCAGCAACCGCCGAGATCAGAGAATATGTGGACGAGACATGGGCAGAATGCCTGGTGCACCACATGACCCATGACGATGCGGCTGCGAGGGCAAGTGTAAATGCAAGCATCTGAACTCCAGCATCGTTTTTGAAGGCGCTATTAGGGATAATACCGTTCTTGATAGTATCCGCAGTCCGTGCTCCGACCGCGATGGCTCCCACCATCTCGAATATGGTACCTAATACCATCGCTTGTCTGTATGAGACGGACCTCGAGGAGACACTAGTTGCCCAGGAATTTGCGACATCGTCTAATCGATCATCAACATTCGTGTTCATATAAATCAGATATAGGATACTTACTTGCGCCGTTGTTATAGGCATCAAGCAGGGCAAACAATGTGCCGATCGCAAAGACGTAGTCATACTGGTGGAGCACCATTTTGACAGAAGGCAAGCCGGTCCTGGCTGATATTGATGCTTGATACTACAAGGAAGAAACAAACCCATGGGGTTTGAAGCTTAATATGTAGGGAAAATTTTTGCCCCTCAGCCTCGTCTGCATCTATGCGGGTCAGCACACCGGTTCGGAGAATCCGAATCGACCGTTTACTTCAGATAACCAGATCTCCCACGTTGTCACATCACTAGCAACGATTCGTAACGAAAAATTAACGCCCCGGTTGCAGGACTTAGCAAGCGGCTTGGCATCTACCACTCGGTTATACGAACTTGATTCCATCTCAAGCCTCAATCTCAATCTTTGACCTAGTGGACTGACTATTTACTTCGGAGACGAATTCACCACCGCTGCGAAACAGCCCTCTAGAGCATCTATTTTTGAATTATCCGCCCAAGGACATCAGGCAAACCCGCCCATATTGGCATCGTATTGTGAACGTGTTGGTAATCGCTTGGTCGAAACAGGTTGGGACCAAAATGGCACAAATGTATTTGTAGAGAGGAGGTCTTGGCAAAGTAAATGAGATAAGTTGCTTGGCGGAGCGGAACACAGCCTTTCTTGTTGACAATAGCGCGGTCGGGATTGCGTACGGAAGTCTTGGCAGCTCGGGGACCGATCTTGCTGTGGCGTATATAGTACTCTTGGTATTCTTGGTATCACTAACGGTGGCCCTACCAGAGTTCGGAGAACACCCACGTGTATCGCTAAGTTGTTCTAGATTTCTTCTTTGCAGCTGAACGGCTCTGTTGCGCCATCGATGTTGTTTGCGATTCGTGATATCTCCAAACAACGGATCCAACACAGGGTAGCAGTCTGTAAGACCACAGAAGGGGCCGAAGCGTTCCAGAAAACCACGTGTCCACCGAAATCCGCTAATTTTCTGCTCCGACTCACCCCATTTTTTTGTTCTAATCTAGCCTGTGTGTCATGCGTGTCCGAAGGGACCCTGGTAAGAGGACCCTAGCAAGAAGCCTAGCAGAACGCCTAGAGAATAACAGCTGCCTGGCTACAGAAGTACGGTGCTGGCTTTAACTATGCTACGTGTAGTCAATAATTAAGGTTTTTTTAGCCGAACCGTTTGGGATCCAGTACATCCCTAGGCTATCTAACCCCGGGGTGCGAACCGCCTTTGGTTGCGGACATTATTCCCGCTCAGAGAATATGCTGAAGTAAAGGAGATATCCTGGCCTCGGCACGACGTTAAGCAAGACTAGCTATCTTGCTATTGCTAGGGAAAAATTCAACTTGGGACTGCTTGGTTGGGGGCTGGGCTTTCCGCAGGCGGAATCGATCTTTATAAACTCCAATCCTGTTCAATAACCTGATCTATGGCTCCATGGTAAGCCGATTGCATTAGCGTGCCAAATGATTCTTTTTCTTCCTAATGGTTCTCTACAGAAAAAGGGTACGTTAGTATCCGATGAGCTGGAACTCTCCTGACTTAATGTTAGACAATCCCTCTGCATTAATTTCTTTATGATATTACCAATGCTAAGCAGCGATTTTTATGCTGAATCAGTCTTATCAAAATTTTCCGGGCTTAGCTCTCCCTATACCAGATCTCAGGGTCGCCTAGGTTTATGCAACGGTTGACGGAGCAAACAATTCACATTCTGGACTAACTGTCTGTAATGGCGCGGTTACCAGTAACAACTACATGAACAGCATCCCTCGACCAAACCACAGCACCGCCTTTCCATCTCTGATCTCACCCCACACATCACGAACTTCTGGCTGCAATGCGCCTGTACCAGGCATGTAGACGATCATATCCTGCCTTGTCGATCTGAAAATTAGCCCCGTTGCCTTCGTCAACTGACAATTGCCATTGTTTAAGTAGTGAATCACATAGGTCGGTGTAGTGCTCTGCCTCCTCGTGAAAGCTCCATGGCGTCGCAATTCGAATGGTAGCAGCCATATTGGCAGTGCGAATTATCTCTATCGGAGCTCTCAGGATCTCGTCATGAAACCGAGTGAAGTCAAGACCATATATCCTTTGGAAGGTCGCCTGCCATTTGCATGCGTGATCGCCGTCAGATTCTTGGATCAGTTCGATATCCAGTTCAACGTTGCCGCCGTGGACAAAAGCGTTGCGTGTATTGCGTACGCTTGTTTGGGTACGGATCTCCGACTCGGCGTTCAGTACGACCCGTCTCATGCGCAGCAGATCTATATGGTGGCTGTTGAGAGTTTCGTTGACACGTTGAAGGCCATCCACATTTTGATGCAGGGTTTTGTTGTCATGTTGAAGGCTGTGGATCTGATCTTGAAGAATCTGATTGTTCTGTTCGATCACATTCACTCGGTTCAACAGCCAATCGGTCTTCTCTACAAGAGAATCGAGACGATTTGCGCTATCTAAGCCTTCCTCATTCCCGAACCGTCTTGTTGTGAAGTCGTAGACCATCCTATCTGCAGTTCGTAGCTGTCTTTCCATGAAGTCGTTGGTTGAAAAAGGAACCTTCTTTTGAATAAACCCGTCCCAAAGATCCTGTTGTTCAAGATCTAGAACAGACATTTTGCTGATATTCAACACTGATATAGTGAATCCAGGGGCGCTCCAGTGGCAGGTGATTTCAGGGGACGAGAATAATCCTGCAGGTATCTACCCACCGGAATGATATTTCTCAGGGAAGTAGAGACAGTTGCATTTTTCTAACTTCAACATCCTAGACAAGGATTATATATTACTTGAAGGCAAGACCCTACTGTCTGAGAAATGCTCAATTCTTTGTCCACATAGAACAAGGTTGGAAGTAACAATTGCAAAAGCCTTCATAAACTGATCATCACAGTATATGTTTGTGCGTGTGAAAGACACCCAGCCATTGAAGAAAAGAAATTTTTCATGTGAAGATACGTCCTCGTTATGTAAATTCCGGCCAGATGACATACATTCATTATGAGTCTCCTTGTTTTCTCCTGTTTGTGCTTCTTTATATCGCGTTTCTAGAGTGTTCCTAGATGAGGATCGCTTATTCCCTACGATATTATTTTTTATTTATCGGTAGGAGAAACCAAGCATATACTGGTGTGACTAACTGCTAGTCCTCTCTTTAATCCCCCTTCACTTCAGACATAACTCATTCAGGGCGGAGACCAAATGCTTATGGATCCGTCTCTTGCGTTCCCTCGATTTTCTCCATTATCCTCATTCCCACACATCCTCTACTTCCGTATGTATATAGCACCGTCTGCTCTTGCTCGTTCCTCTAAATATCGATATTTTATAATTTATAATCTTGAGTTTTTTTTTAAGAGTGATGAAGGAGATATGATACATATCTACGTCCCATGTCCCATTTTCGTTACCAAAACGGGAGGAATTGGTCTTGATATATTTTGAAGGAACACAAGAACACTTGATGGTGTAGCGCTATAAACTACTGGTACTATGGTAATATGGGATTCGATTACAGGGCAGTGAGCCAAACTTGCAGCTCTCGAGCCGGAGGCATCTAAGCTCAATTCGGCCTTCGAAACTTTTACTTTCTCCTGCACCGATATTGGTAGGCACTTAATTATTTTGATCATGTGAATCTAGTATCGACCAAAGGAGGACTCGAATATACTATATCCGCCAACGCAGGAGGAACAAATGCCCCTCCCCACAGGAACGGAGCCGTAGCAAGCCGCCATTGATAAGACGGTCCTGAGTGGAGTTTATGGCAGGTAGCGTATATTGTAGCAAGAACTTCCATAGAGCTGTTCGCTCTGGAGACATGCGTCTGGCGATATAACCGACAGGGAAGATTTGCGCATATTGGTATGAAACGACCTTTTTTGCATCCTCGAAGCTCAATCGTTATTTTCAAAAAGAGGACCTAGAAAGGTAGGATATCCCATGCTATCCATTATCGGCATCTCTGATTCCCAGTCCCAGGTTTGATTTGAAGCTATGTCCACAGGGCTCATCATGCTGTCTAGATTCAGGATACTAGTACTAGTTAGATCAGGATTACCAATATTGGTTAATCCTATCTTGGAAAATCCTTGTGTTCCGCTGACCTCTGGCTCATGTCGATCATGAGCCTGCTTGCGAGCTATGGGATACACTCCGAGTGGGTTTAAAATGTATTCCAGAGAAAACTGAGGAGGATTGGAAGATTTATCATGCTTCCTTGGGTTTAATTCTGAAATATTTCTTCCGTCGCTCGTCTCCGGTGAGAATGACTCGTTGAAACGCTTAAGGGCATTGTTAACAGATTCATAGTACAGGTCTGCCCTTATGTATCTTTGCAGATACTTTAGAATAGCGGCATTATTCTGTAACATCTCACGGTAGTCCTGATGAGATGTCCCCGGAGTAAGAGGCTCAGGCCCTGTCCATGAGGCAAGCGTGGTGACTAGCACACTGCTGCATACCTGGATATGGACCACATATGGAACGTCCACGAGACTTGGCTTGTCGCAATTCCAGAGATCTTTTAAGAGAGAAGCAATTCGGATGGCCTTGTTCGCGCACATGCGATGACATCTCGTGATGAATTCCTCAGGAGCGTTGTCGCGAATCCACTTGGTTGCGCTATCAGGAAAAACCAAATTGGACACGCCAACGCGGTATAGGTCATTGAAGGTTTGAGAAATAAGAATGTGCAAACCAAAATAGAGATTTAGGCGACCGGAAGCTTTAAATATATAGGTATTCTCAGAAGACATCTTAAAAGTATCTGGGATCGAATCCTCTAGGTCTTTGAGTTCCTTGTCCAGTTTATAAAATTGTGAGTTGTCACTGACTTCCCACGGAACTTCACCTTCCAACTGTTTCACATATTTCAAGATCTTGGCGCGGATAGCCATTGCTCGGATATAGAAAGCACGCATGTCCAGATTGTCAGTGGTTAGTATGCCGAGTGGTTGGTCAACAAAAGGGAGAAGTTTGCTCCTAGACAGCATCTCCGTTATACAGGGGATTCTCCTTATAAAGAGGTCCTCCAAGCATGGTAACTGAACTTGAATATCTTCAGAAGAGACAAACCGGAGCTGGTCAATGCCACACTCTATAAATGCATCTAGGAGATAACAGGACCAGATAAGCCTTCGTCTACTCTCCTTCGCAACCACAGAAAGCTTACTTTGCTGGCACAGTATGTCGAAGTCGTACTCGAGATTGAGTTGCAGCATTTGAATATGTCTGGAAATAACGCCTGAGATGAGGAATCCTTTGGCATAATCGCCAATCCTCAGATAATATTCCTGAAGCAGGACTTCTGTCATAAGACACTCGATTTCCGGATTTCCAAAATTTGAGAAAACGTGCCGCATGGCACTGTCTGCCCAGCCTTTGCCAGCATTTAAAAATCTGACGCTGGAGTTGAGCCCATCTTCCATCACATCGATAGTCTTAGCATAGTAAAATGGTGCTGCCAGAGCACACATGATGTAAATAAGTCCTGAATCTTTAGTATATAGTAGATCTGGATTGTCGAAACGCTCCATGAAACTCGGAATGTGCAAGAAGCCCATACAGCGAACTGTATGGATTCGAGAAAAGTATATATCGGTAAGACTGCGAATCCGGTCGATCGATGGTAGATCGCTGGCGGTCAGCCATGTTGGTATAGAACAAGAAGGCTGCCGTGGAGCTTGCTTTTCTTGAGAATCTGAGTCTATGTCGTGGTAGAAACACGAAAGACATTTCTTGTTACATCTTGTACAAACATAACCACCTGAGCACTTGGCCTTTGCTCGCTTGCATTCGACACAAGAGCGAAGTATACGTCGCCGCTTGAGACCGGCCTGCGTGATAGCATCACCGGGAATGATTCTGTCCTGGCCGACATCCGCACCGGCATCCATCGAATAGACGCATTGGACGCCGAATTTGCGACATTTCTGGCACCCCCTTGGGGTACGGTCACACTTAATCTATATAAGATGAGTTTTCACGCCATGTTCTTAAACCAAATGTCATACCAGGACACACCTTGCGCTTGCGGCATACTACACAACTGGTATATTCCATTTCTTCGAGCAGGGCTTAGAAGCTGTAATGAGAAGTAACAGAGAAGACATCAACACAAAGTAATTAATACCCTCAAAGTATGATTGATTTCAACCAGCCGCAGCCTATCGCTCATTGGACATATTTACAGACCAAGTTGCGCGGGTATGTGGGGAGCTGACGCTATCATTGACCTGTCAGAAAAGAGAACGACATCCGTCGATAAGTCGGAAGTCGGCACTGCCAAGGATTGTATAGGTGCCTGTGGATGTACTATGAGCACAACTAACAGTTATGGTCTTTGCAGACCTCCCTGGGGGTTAGTCTAGAAAAAAATTATATAAACAGCTTCTTCTCCTAGATTTTTGCTTTGTCCCGTCTCATGTAACTGTGGAAATACCGAGATCAGTTTAAAATTGTCAACCTTACGACAGTTCCAGGGGAGCCCAATTCGTCAGTTAACAATGCTAGCCAAATATATCCTTATTATCGCAATCCTTGGTACGAGCCTGAGCTCCGGCTCACGGTTCCGAGTTTTTGACAATACGGCGTATACTAATACGTCTATTGGATACGGCACTACCAACATCAACTGGATTCCGAACTATGTGTGCAGTCCCTTGGTAAAGGGAGGAGTTCTGCCCTCAGTCGAAGAATGGAAAAACATTGTTCTTCAATGGAACATCTATCCCGGTTATCCTTTAGTTCTCGATTGTGAAGACCTCTATTTTACCGCGGAATCCACTGCAGATCTCCATCTCGAGATTCTCTCAGCTTTGCAGACCTGGGCTGCGGATGTGCTTCCCGATGACCAAATTATCGGCTGGTACGGCCTGTCTGGAAATACTCTCCCGCAATTATATGATCACTACAAGGAGTTGATTACCAACCACAGTAACCACGCTTTCTTCCCGTCAGCATATACCTTCAGCAGCAGTCTTTCGAATTGGAACAACTCACTTAACTCCGTGGTGAAGATCATTAACAACATAAACGATACTCTACCGATTTGGCCTTACACATGGCCTCAGTACCATGGCAACTACAGCTTCATCCCCGTGGACCTATGGGAAAATGAATTACACATTCTTTCCAACAATGATGACATCGATGGCTTTGTCATCTGGGGTGGCAAGAATCATGCTGTGTGTAATGACTCTTGTCAGGGAACTGCAGGGCAACAACCTTGGTTGAATGCTACTCGCACGTATCTGAGCAATCTCTATGGCATCTATAACGGTCAGCAACAGAAATCTGGTGGGCAGTTATTTACTGGGCTTTGATGGCCTACCAGAGTTCCGGCTGAGCTTCTGATAACGGTAATCATGGAGTAAGATAATGATGGATTGATGGATAATGTATACATAGCTGAATCTATAGAACAGAGGAAAATATGATTACAATATCCATTATCAAGCATCAAATTTTGCAGAACTCTTATAATGCAGATTATTTTGTTCTTCTTAGTCATCTCAGCTTAACAGAGGAACATACGCTTAGTTTAGATAATATCATTTGATACATAATTAACTCTCATATCATTACTTCACAGTTATTTCCTTGTTACACCGACATTTTGATGCTAATTTCTTTTACATCTTGGTACAATGAAAGACACTAATTACACCTTGTTAACTTCTTCAACCTTTTCCTCTACATCAACTCTGCCGTCCAATTCATAAGTGACATGATGAAGTGACAACACATTGGGAATGGCAACCACCAAGCTGCCAATCGTTAAGCCCCAATTCATGGCAAACTGGTTCATAGCTTTGACGTTCTCGGCATTCACCCTCCAGGCCATAGCTCCACCGGCGGGCTTGAGCGCCGAGTAAGCACCGACGATAACAGCATTAACCACTGGATCATGAGAGTGAGCCCCAATGGTCCAGTAGCAGTAGGCTTGCCAGAATGCGTCGTAGACTCCGTAGAAAAAGTACAGAAACATAGGACCGAGATAAACGCTGCCAGCTTTGTAGTCAATGTCTTGTTTATGGCCATGCTTCAGACGCTGGTCATCCCAGACCTGGAACTTGTAACCACCTCCCCACACAGCCATACCGGTTGCAAAGAGAATGCTCCAGCCTATTATCGCTCGGGATCGACGACTGAGGCTTTTAAGATCCAGAATGAAGCCCATAAACAGTCCACCGACCATTTGGGCAATCCAATATAGAGCACTATTGAGTGAGCGTGTGCGTAGGTTAAAGGTCATGCCATTGACGTTGTTCTGCTGGTACGAATAGAAAACATTCGCATTGAAAAACATAGGATACAGACACATAATCTTCCAATCAAAGACGATCTTTAGTGTCTGAATAATTGTTTTCTTAATGTTGGTCCAGGTTAAAGCCTTCGATTCCTTTGCAATTCTACTACCATCATACTTGCGAGAAAGTGACTCGGTAGAGCAAACGAAAGAGGATAGCGCCCAACCGACCAACATAACCACAGTATATGCGATATACGTTGAATCAGTCACGGTTCCAGACTTGGAATGGTAGTTGATCCCAAAACTCGCAAGCGAACCTATGGCGCCGCCAAGGTTGAAGATGACCCAAAACAGGCCAATGGCCCTTCCTCGGGTGTTATCATTGGTATAAGTGACCATGATAGTGCCTTGAGCCACCCAGAAGAAAGCTGCGCCAATACCCAGAAGAGCTCCAGCAGCAATCACGAAAGGCCCGTTGGCAGTTCGGTTAAAATTGAGCAAGGACCCTGCATACAGGGCGTAGGTCCAACCACCAATGAGCAGCGAGATTCGGGGTCCCAGATATCTGTAGAAGGCACCGACAATGAATAAAGCAGCACCAGCAGTGCATGCATGGGTAGCAACGTTCGAGTTGGCAGCAACCGTGCCATTGACCTGGCCTGAACCGCCCATTCCCGTCAGGGCATTGTACATGCCGGGGTTGCAAAAGGAAATGAAGGAGATCAGGCAGATTTGGAACCACGGGTCATGGTATGCCTTAATAATGAAAATTTTGAGAGGCGACTTTGGAGGAGTGACCTCGTCGTATTGACCAGAGGCGGCCATGAGGGATATCCAGAAACAAAGGTAATAAAATAGGGTTGTTTTGATATGAAATTGCCAATTGTTCGAAGTGAACATACATGATGCTTTGCTGGGACGATACATACATTATATATAAGCAAAATATACTGTTTTCCCTAGGTATGGTCGAAAACTGGGCTGTGGAGTTGAATTCGTATCGCGACTAGCGAGTTCCGTAAATTTACATCGACCGACATCCGAAGCCCCCAGGTTTCCGTAAGTCATATCTGGATCATTCCACATAAAGAGGACATACTCCAGCCTCTTTACGATGGACCATTCAGAGCAGCCGTTTATCGATGTCAATCTTTAGCGCTCCATGGTGCCATCAATAACCCCTGAAGTTTTGGACCACCTTCTGACAGAGGGCCACAATTCATCGACACAAAATGTCGACCTCCTGGATACTTTGGAACTTTGCGCGGCGTTCAACACTGAACAGATAAGAGTGCCACATGATATTACGCGTTCCTTACCTATGATTGCATCATTGATTGATGATCTTATTCCGCGACTCCGTGCAGGAGGCAGACTCATCTACGTTGGGGCTGGTAATAGCGGCCGAGTTGGGTTTATGGATTGTTCCGAACTGCCAGTAACCTTCTCAGCCGACCGAAACCAATTTCTGACTGTTGTAGCTGGGGGACTCCATGCAATTATTCAGGCTCACGAGGGAGCCGAAGATTTCGAAATAGATGGAGCGGCGAGAATAGAAGCCCTGAAGATCACTTGCAAGGACACAATCATTGGCATCTCGGCATCTGGAAGAACCCCCT
Source organism: Paecilomyces dactylethromorphus (assembly GCA_029606265.1). Lineage (NCBI taxonomy): Eukaryota > Fungi > Ascomycota > Eurotiomycetes > Eurotiales > Thermoascaceae > Paecilomyces > Paecilomyces dactylethromorphus. The sequence continues at coordinate 170,284 of JAPVCE010000009.1, forward strand.
TTGTTCTTGGAGCACTGAAAGTGGCGCTCGAAAAAAATGCCCTGACAGCTGGGATCAGCAATACCTATCCATCGAATATCAGTGCAATCGGTGTCAAATATGCTATCTCGGTTTTAGTGGGCTCAGAATTTCTTGCAGGAAGTACTAGACTCAAGGCTGGCACCGCTGCAAAAGAAATTCTCAACATGATCAGTACTTGCTCTATGATCAAACTGGGGAAGACTTACAGGGGCCTCATGATTGACGTTCGAGTTAGTAACAACAAGCTTAAGGCGCGGGGAAGGAGGATCATACGCCAGATCTGTGAAGGTCATCTGATGCATACACTAGACAAGGATGGTTTTCCCTTGTCTACGCCAATATATGTCCCTGCAACAGCCGAAGGTGATGTTATTCTGGACTCTCTTATCCAACATTGTGGTGGGAGTGTTAAGCTAGCTTGTGCAGTGGCTATGTCTGGTCTTGCACCCGATGTTGCAAAAATTCAGCTCGATCTTGTGGACGGACACTTTCACAAGTTTGCTAACAGTCTCCTAAGATGCACTGTGCCAGAAAATCTGACGCTTCCACAAATACCAGGGTTATTTCTCACTGTGGACGGTGGTGGAACGCACTGCACTGTTTCTATTGCGACACAGTCCGCGATTGTCGCTCAAGCCACGACGGGCGCTTGTAATCTCAATTGTGTGTCTTTGGAAGAACTTCTTGAACAGATCAAGTTGGCAACCTGTAAAGCAACACGAAGTCTCTGTATGGAACCCTTGTGGTTTTGTTCTCGGAGGCCCAGGTTTGCAAAAGTCTGGGCGGGCATAGCCGGGCTACACCATGCTTATAAGCCAGAAATTCTGGCAAGCCGCCTCGAGGAGCTCTTTTCCGTATCATTGCATGATGGAAGCCTCCAACTTACTAGCGATAACTTGCTCCTCAGTTCCTGCATTGGAATTGATGACTCAGTCGAGGGTGGCATCTCAATAATAGCCGGCACCGGATCCGTGGTCACAGCTTTTAAAAAGACTTCCGACGGGAAGGTGGTTCAAGTTGGCCGTTCGGGCGGTTGGGGCCACCTCATCGGTGACCAAGGAAGTGCCTTTGACATTGGTAAAAGGGCCGTTCAAGCGGTGTTAACTAGCGTGGAGCAGAGCCAGGGTGATAAAACTCGTCAAGTCAGCGATCTTGAAAGAGAAATATTGGCCCACCTCGATTGCAACATAGAAGAACTGTTGTCTAGCATCTTGCATTCTATTCAGCAGCCCAAGATACGCATTGGAGATCTCGCAAAAGTGGTAACCAAGTTGGGATTCAGACCAACGGATCCCGACCCCCAGGCTCTTGGAATCCTTACATCCGCGGCAAATAGTTTAGTTAAACTCGTCAAGCCGCTTACCAAAAGACACATATTTAATCCTAGCACATGGTCGCTAGTTCTGTCAGGAGCTTTGATGAACCTCCCTGCATATCAAGACCTAGTTATGGATCAGTGGACCAAGGAGAAACTACCACTACCACCTTTGATGAAGGTCTTGGTCGTCAGCGACGCGTCAGGCTGTGCAGCACAGTTTCTAGCTAGACAAACAGGCACAGAAAAGGAGTCCAAATAAATATATAGCTATCATTAATGGGAATTTAGCTCACTACCAATGGGTAGCATCTATGCTCATCTTTATGATGAATCTGGTAATATGCTTATCTCTGGGCGATCTTATTGAAAACCATCATCTAAGAATTAGCAGCACATTGACTATAGTGATATTCAAAATTCACGATTTGCAAGGATATTATTTAATCGGCTTTACTACACTCGACCATCATGATGTCTTTCTCTAAATAAACGACATCCCATAAGCTGTCCATAATACTAATCTATATCACGGAAAGCATCGAATATGATACCATGTCGCTGACCTGTATAGTCTTCAAGATCTTCGCTCAGGTAGTAATGTAGAGACTTGGCACATGATATTGGACTGCTATCCCGATCGGATTTGTACTCGGCGTAAATGAGGTCATCCATATCCTCTAGATCTGGGTGGTTCAGAAGATGAGGAGGATAAGGATTAAAACAAAAGAGATCGAATATTGTTTCTTTTCTACCGGAAAATTGAGTCGTCGTCATACTAATCCGTAGTTTGCCCAGTTCATTAGCAGTAATTATGAGGGCTCTTCGTTTGAGAGATTATTTGACCAAGAGCTTCTGTACGTCTTGTAAGGGTACTATCGGAAGCTATGTTGTTAATTTGAATGGAGTATTTCGGATGAACATATTCTGGTTCCTAAAGCAAATTATTCTGAAAATCACCGACCCAAAGAACGAGAGGGCTTACTGTTCTTCGGGGGGGCCATGCAAAATAAAAAAAGATGAGAGCGATGTTTGTTTTTTGCTGCCCAGATGATCCCTTCTTTACAATGCATGAATTTTGTCCGTGGAATATTGTCAGCGAATAGCCGCGATATTGAAGGCGAGCTGCAGCAGACCTCATTTACCCGAAATAGCGGGTAGGCATGTCTCATTCATACCCATCCTCTTTGATCAAATAGATCATGAAAGGAGACATCCTGCAAACGGCTCACCGCTCATTTGGGTGATTCAAAGGGATATATCGTTCTTTATTTGTCGTTTAGCATAAAAATAGGATAGATTCCGTTTAGTTAGGATGTCAGGCAATCCAGAGGATTTACTCCCGAATGCTAGTATTGCTCCCAATATTGCTTCCGTGCCCTAGGATTCGACAAATATCCTTTGCTCCAAAAGACATGAAAGAGCTTAGATCAATTATTCTTGCTCTCACCATCCGTGCTCATCATGATCAGAAAATCGAATCCCAAGATAAAAAAAATCACGAGATAGAACAGATAAAAAGACTAACATGGTGGCTAGTTTCTGCCTTTTCTTTTCTTTTTTTCTTTTGATATTCTATAGCTTAAACGACTCTACCTCAATCGTAATATTGCCCTCTAACGCCTTCCTAATCGCCTCACACACCAACAACGCACCTAGTCCTGCTTGCGGCGTACAACTCGGTTCATCCTCCCCCCGAATAACCTTCACAAAATGCTCCAACTGCAACTCAAACGGCACTCCCTCAGATACCGGCACTGTCTCGCGAACCAATTCTTCATGCCAACGACTTTTGCTTCTTGCCCTTATACGACCACATCGTCATATCAGGCACACTTAGCGTAGCATCTGTCCCGAAAACTCTATAGAAATCTTGACCCGTCTTCGGAATCAGTGGGTTCTCCCCTGTCCCAGATTCAAAATTATACGGAGATGGTGCGTGATCTGTCACGATGAACGTTCCTACGATGCCGGACTTGAAGCGTAATGTCAATGCTGCACCTTCCTCTGCTTCGTGACCTCTCTGAGATATAGTCTTTTCAGCATGAACTCTGACGATAGGTCCGAAGAGATAATGCATCAGATCGATCTCATGGATGAGATTGATTAATACTACGCCGCCAGTCTTGCCCCGACGCCATTCAGCGGGAGAGTCGAAGTATTCTGGTGGCTTGAATGTGGCCCATATGCCACTAATTGCGAGGACAGTTCCTAGACTCCCTGATGAAATGATCTGCTTCGCAGCCACCATATACGGGTTGAATCGTCGATGATGGCCCACGAGCGCTTTGACGTTCGCAGTCTCTAGATGTTGAAGCAGGTCCTTCCCGCTTGCAGTGTCTGCACTGAAAGGCTTCTCGATCAGGACGTGGACACCCCCTGATGAGAGCTCCTTCGCCAGCGGTACATGTGTGTGGTTTGGTGTGCAGATGATAGCTGCGTCAGGCTTATGTTCAGAGGCGAGAAGATCAGCGACGGTGCGGTAATGGGCAGTTTTGAGCTGTGCTGCGAGATCTGCGCCTCCTTGGAGGGGATCAACGATGGCGACTAGCTCAGTGGAAGGGTTGGTAACGACTGTTTGGGCATGGCGAGGCCCGATAAGACCTGCATCGATGATGGCGATGCGTAGCCTTGGGGAGGACATCAGATCTTGAATGGTCATGTTAGTTCATAAGACCATAATTCAAATATATTATGAAGGAGCTAATAAGTTCATATAACTATGCCTTGATTGAGGAACAAGGCATATTTAGACAAAACTCCTAAAGCCAGTAACCTCGTGTATCCCGATGCTGCTAGAGAGCCTAAACTGAAAATCTACATATCTCGTATCCGGACCAACAGGGCGGAAGATGGTGTCAGGAGGTCATGAATAAAAATTCCCTGGGTTATATTCGACCTTATTATAAAGATTAATTGGTCAGTAAAGACATTCTGACTACTTTTCCCTGTACTCAACAACCTACTATTTCGGTCATTAACCTGTTTTGAAATAGCAGTTATATTGTAGAGATGAATCATTTGTAGAATAAATATACGTTTATATTAATAAACTCTTATTCAGTCTAGTACGTAGTATATAATATTAATATTATTTTACTGAGGCATCATATTCTGCTGGGAAACTGTGATGTATCCCAATTCAAACGAGAAAGCAATGCTTCTCAATCTTCATTTCCTTCAGCAGTAGACAATACGAAGGGAGTCTGATAACGAATATAGTACAAATAAAGCTATGACGCACTACGTACGGTATTAGCTACCGCCTCTACCTCAGAACTAACCACATATCTACTCCTGCGGTTCCCACTTCTCCACCTTTCCGCCGCGCTCAGCCCAATCCAGCCAACTACCCTCGTACACGCCAATCCTATCTGGATCATATCCAGCCTGCGCAGCCAGCTGAGCGGCCGCACGAGCTCTTACACCAGCCTTGCAGTAAAATACCACATCTCGCTTGTCCCCCTCAGAAACTCCAGGCTTTGCGAAGCCGAATCGGGTTTCGAATTCTTCGGGAGTAAGGAATAGCGCGTCGGGCTGGGAGGCGAGGGGAATGGAGACGGCGGAGGGGATGATGCCAGTTGAGGAGAGCTCGGCAGGTTCACGGACGTCAATGAGGATTGCATCCTTGTCGGGAAGGGCGGCATTTATCTGTACCGTGGAGTTCTGGTTAGTGATTTATAATATACTGCAAACGTCGTATAGTAGAAGACTGAAATGTAAAAGCAAGAAGAGTAATGAAAATGGCTTACATGTTCAAAATTCCAGCTCTTCAATTGCAAAAATTCCCCTTCACTCTTCTCACTGTTCCATCGAACTTGCTGAACTTTGTTTGTCCGCGGGGTCCATGTCCTCTCAGCAAACATAATCTGGGCACTCTTACGTCCCACACGAGGAGCATAAGTTGCAGATACAGTCGCCGCATTCCTTAGTCCTCGTCGACATAGCGAGTTCACGTTTGAGATAGCTCCATTGCGCAGAGTGGTTGTGTATGTTTGTCGGACCGAGGCGCGGGACGCCAGGGTCATGAAAGATCGAGGAGTGGACATTGGTGCTTTGCGGTCCTTTTATGTGAATATTCCTTGTCTGGATATAAAAAAAATTCCTCGAGACGAAAAAAATTGTATATCTCAAGGAGATAGGAAAAGGAAGGACAAGAGATACCAGGAAGATCGTGGTCGTAGGATAGTAGATTGTTTTTCCACTTGGTAAAGTAATGAATCTGCTGGACCGAGAGTGATGTCAGCACTGACCGTCCGGAGCGGAACACGGGCTGACCAGCTCGGCGAGGCCCCCCGCAGAACACTGAGCGGAGAAATTGGGGAATAATTAACACATAATTTTGATTCTCGGATTACCTAGACTAGAGAACTTCCTTATAGTTGACTGAAGATGAAAATAATCCAGCAAAAGAATAAGTGGAACTGTTATTATTATAATAATTATATCTAGGTCATATACATGTCTCTACTCCGCCATAATTTCAGTACCCTAAATCAGCCGCAGTAACCGGCGTGTGTCGCCTGCCGCTGAGATATCCATTTTTTCCTAAGACCCTCGAGGCTTTAGATCTCTGCTAACCATGATTGCATCGAGCGAAGAGTGACTCGGAGAGTTCCAATGGACAAAGAAGAAACCCATGTAGTCCAGGCTCGCGCCGGATATGCATGGTACAGCCTGTGGTGACGCAGGCTGCCAGCAAAAGAGCAAATCGTTGCAATTCTATCTCCAGGATAGATGACCAGAGCAGATAGACGGCCAGCGCATGTCTCCAAAGCGCTATCTGCTCTGTTTTTCTACCCGTACTTTTGGTTCAGCTGCCATCGGAGTCAAGCTAGGTGTTGTTGCACCAAGCGGCCATGCAGCTCTTTATCTCATAACCTACATCATGCTTACTCGCGAGCACGGAAGACAAGATGGCAATCATCCTATAAATAATCAGAACGTGCTACTAATTAGAGGTAAGACAGGGAGATACTCACTTCAGGGAAGATGGTAGCGAAAACCTTGATATCCTCTGATTGTGGGGTGGGGAAATGCTCCCAATCCATTTGCATACTAGCCTTGCCAATCATAGCCATAAGGTTGATCTGAGCATACTGTTGACCCAGACAATAATGGGGACCAGTACCGAACACAAGCCAGTTCTTGGTCTGCTGCTCGGCGGTACCGGTGATCCAACGGTCAGGGTTGAAGGAATCAGGGTCTTCATAGGCCTCCGGGTCATGGGTCGCGGGCCACACAGAAGGAACGATCATCGAGCCCTTGGGAATGGTGTAAGTGGGGGTGATAGGGAAGTCCTTCTTGACCATGTAGGGAACCATGATGACTGGAGGCCGGTAGCGAAGAATCTCCTTCACGACGGCACGGGTGTAGGGCAGGTTGTCCATGAGCTCCATAGAAAGCTTAACGTTACGGTCACCATTGCGGGCCCGGAGATTCTCCTCGCGGAGCTTTTCAAGGATCTCGGGGCGATCAGCCATGACTTGGAAGAGCCAGGTTGTAGCGGCGCTGGTTGCATCCTGAGAGGCGAACAGGAACGTGAAGACAGTTTGGGCAATCTCATAGTCGCTGAAGTCGCGCAGAACCATGGGGGGTTTGTCAGCATCATCGACGGGGACACCCTTTTCAATCTTTTCACGGTACTTGGCGGAGTCTTGCTGCGCCTTAATCCAGGCATCCATAATGCATGTGATCTCACCACCGCTAGCCATGCGGACCTTGCTCTTGGCCGAACACTTCGCGAACTCATCCATGACCATATCAGCGGCCTTCTTTCCGTACCAAGTCTTGGTGTACGGCAGAATAATCGGGAAATTAACCAGCTCCAGCGCAGCAGTGATGAGGTAGTAGTCGTCCGCGATCTTCTTGATAGCCTCGTCGCTGATGTAGTAGCCGACAAAGGTGCGGCAGGAAAGTGCGCACATGAGTTCGCGGAAGTCAGCCATCCATGGGACGGGCTTGTACTCGTTCTTCTTAGATGTCTCCACAAACGCCTTGAAGTAGCTATCGTACACTTCCTCCATCGCTGGAAGGTACATAGCCAGGGCCTTGGGAGTGAACAGGCCGTTCAGTCCCTTACGGTACTCGACGTGAGCCTTTCCATCCAGGAACACCCAGTTGGTTTCACCCAGGAGTTTATGCGCAGCATCCACCACACAGGGCTTCGCATAAGTAGGGGAGTTGAAGACCTTGCGGGACATATCACGAGTCGAAGCGATAACGACGAACCTGATTGGCTGTTAGACCGGATCGCATATACAACTGGGAGACTAATCAGGAGATGCCGGAAGTCTGCTTACTTGTGGAAGACGGAAACACAGCTGAGCTCTCCACTGTCCCATTTGGCCTTGTACTCGCGGAACTTGGGAAAGACGGAGGAGAGGAACGGACCCATGAACGGGATCTTCATGGCTGGTCCGACGATCGAACCCTTGAGCCATATATACTTGACTGGAGTGGTCATTGAGAGTCAGCCCGTTGAACCAGGAAAGACAATTGCATTCTTTATATGCTCGCGTATCCTGCGCCAATACGACCGCGCACACGCAGTTATCGCTCCAGGACATACGTACTCTGATCATATGCGACAGCCGCGATCAGCAGGGCCAAGATGGCCGTCCAGGCCGTAAAACCATCGTAGATGGTCTTGAATAGGGCGGATGGATCAGCCAGCTGTGCGGTGATGGTTGCATCCGCAGAAGGGGAGGCGAAGCTCCCATTGACTTGAGCCATGGCGAATTGTTTATCAATGGGATCCGGCAAGGGGGGGCACCAATGGCGTCAGGGCTTACAGCAACCCGGATATGGGCTCTGGCAGGCAACGGACGTCAAGAATCACCAGAGACGGGTGAAGGAAGGGTGAGATATCAACAGGCGGGAGAATTGAGAAATAAGAACAGCGGAGATGAAAAGGGAGGGACCCAGCGTGGGAATGAAAAGCCCCGGGAGTCGACCGAACTAAAGGGGGGAGACGCTTGGACAATCCCGCTTAAGCCGCGCGGAGGGAGACACTAATCAACGGGCTGTTCCTGGTGGCTGCAGCAACAAGTCGGGTGCTTCAGGAATTGCCCTCGGAGTCAGCGGAATCGATCGCTCCTGAGGCCAAGCTGTCAGATTCTTAATCTTAACTTTAAGGGTACATATTATCGCCATGAAATTGACATCCGGATATCTGGGAAAGCGATGTCGTGCGGTGTGCGCGCCAAGCATGCCTCAAGCCATTGGATTCGTCCACCAACCAGGGACAAGCAAACTCCGGATTCTCAGACGATCCGGTGGCTCAACGTTCCGAGAGACGCGCCGGATCATCGATGTGGAGGGCGTCTATCAGCAGCGTCCAGTTTATAATCCAGTGCGGGGCGACTTATGTGCAACAGCAGACGTTTCTAGATGTAGGGGTTTATATGCCTGTGGAGGACAGCTGGGGACGCGACAATCCGGATATTGATATTTTTCATTCATAACTACTGAAATCTCGAAAGAGACCCGTCATCTGGACAAGTCATGTAGACTAGCAATGCCAACCCGAGAGGCTCTACCAGCCCTCATATCTTTTTGTTGCAGCAAATATGGACGCGTGAAGGATTTAAAAACCATGATCTACAATCAACGGCCAAAGCCAAACCAGCCACGCCGTCCCTCTTTCTTCTCTTGCGGTTCCTGCGTCTCTGGCACGGCTTGTCGTGAAGGTCTCACGCCGTCACGTGGATAATCAATATAATTCCATGCCACATCGAGGAAGAGTGGTTTGACAGCAATAGGCTGCATCTTGGGAGGATAAGGTACTACGTTGTTCAGGTCGAGTGTGTCGGCGGTGTACTCGTCCAGGAGCTCCAGGACTGGACGACCAGCTGATCCGGCTTTTTCTGGGCCGGAAAGCTTCTCTAGCGTGACCAGGCCACGGTAGTGGGCGACCAGACCCCGAAGGACGGATCCCAATGCCTGGATCTGTTGAGAAGAGACATCAAGCTGTGGGGGTCCATCGACAGCGGGGACGGTCTGTTGACCAGATAGGGAAGCAGAAGCCAAGTCAAGAGCCCGCGCAAACAGCGCAAGAGCATTTTTGGGCTTTTCTAGGAAACCGTGAGAGCGTCCGATGGATAGGCATCTATTGCACAAAGTCAGCATGATTGATATAAACCTCCCCGGGAATTCATCTCGTACCGCAAAGCCTGGAAATAGTATCGTTTGCCCTCCAGTTCGCGGACAAAGTTGGCATCGCCCGCCACACCAGGCAGCTCCTGGACAATATCCAAACTCTGGAGGGTCGAATCATATAAGGCCACCTTCTCTCTTAGCTTGGTCAGTTTCTTCCCAGTCCTTTCCTCTCTCTGGACACCACTCTTTCCCTTTTTCAAGATCTGAGCAGAGTCAAAATGCAGGCCATCCTGTTCTCCGCTCAGAACGCGGTTGCGCCCGACTCTCCATCCGATAAGAGCATAATTGACAGCCGTTCGGGTAACCTGCAGGGCCTGCATTCTCTGATCACCTGGCTCCACGCCTTCTCCAGCAAGCTCATCAATCGCGGCCTTGGTAGCGTCTACAGCATCCTGGCTCGCGCTGATAACGTTGTCGTAAGCAGCGGCCTTGTCTTTAGGAAGAGCTGATTTGCCAGTCTCTGAAAGCCAAGCGGACAGACGAGACTCAGCCGCTGATGTAGCTGCCAGGGCTTGTGATATGGACGCATCTTCGATTGGAACGGTCCGGCTGCGCCATGTGATGCTTTCGGGTAGTTGTTGGATCTCTCCGTCAGTAGTCCGTTTCGCTCCCACTCCCTCCTCACTTAGGCAACTAGGGTCGACCTTCTCAACCTCAGTGCGAATATCACCGCTAGAGGGAAAGAATTGGATAGCGATGGATGGGACGGCCTTTGAACGAGGTAGCTTGAATTGATACGCTGCGTAGCGGATGCTCGGGTCAATAGTCCCGGAGAGCAGTTCGCGATAAGCATCCTTCTTATCTCTTTGGCTCAGCAGTGTATAGATAACTCGGGCGACTGCGAAACTTCGAAGACTCTCCTCCCATCTCTTCTTCTCAAACCACAGAGCTCCTGAGAGCGATGCCAGGTATGCACGTGCCTCGAGAAGGTCAATGTCGGTCGCATGAGAACCGGACTGATCTTGAAGCACGCCCACAAGCTGTGTGGCATAGACAGTGGCCTTGTGTAGCCGTGTAATAATGTGGCGTCTCGTTGCACCGACAATTCCTTTTGTGGAGGGGTCTGCCGAATGGACAGATTTCATATACATTGCGTTTGCCCATGCCCGCTCCGCACTGAGCAGTAGGAGGTGAATATAACTGGGAATAAAAATCAGCGATTCTGAGGTTTGAACTTGCACACCATGATTACATACGCCACGTTACTGCCAACATTCTCAGCGGTCACTGGAGGTTTGGCTGCGTATTTGCGACCTTTGGGTGTGGTTTGCGCGAGCTTCTTGCGCACTGTGTGCAGTCGGCGGGTTGTTTGCACGCGGTAAGTGTTGTAGTCTCCCACCAAAAAGGCCTGCTGCCTTCGGGAAAATATGAAATCTGTGATCTCCATAGCTCCTCTAATTTGAGAAATGGAGCCACCGGAAACTGGAAAGTGAGCCGGAGACTGAAGTTGGGATTTAGTGTCCACCTCGGCCTGTCGTGCACTGTGTCCCTCTGGCGTGGTGGTCAGTTCTCGGCCTTACTAATACCCGACCACCCCATCGCTTCCGCAAGAACTTCTTCCCCAAGCTTGCTGCCGACAAAAAAAAACATCCCAGCTGACCTACAACAGCATCGTCCGTGACTTGAGAAAAAGCTGACAAGCTGCGCCCTTCTGTCCCAGTTACTGGCCTGGTCCCGTCTGCTCTCACATTTCGTGTGGAAAGCCCAACCAGTCTAGAAGAGGGCGCGTTAGGATATATCTCTTCTAGTTGGTCCGTATCACCCGACTTGACTTATTTGCCTCAACAAAAGTTCTCACCAGGATCACAACTGACATTGAGCGGTCGTACCAGAGCTTTGACACGATATGTTGCACGTTATTCCTCAATTTCGGTGATCCCGCTTGAAAGCTGCAGGCAATTGAGGGTGATGCTCGAGCGGGCTACCGGATGTCTCGAGAACGCAGGGCAGCGTCTCCTTCGGGATTCCAGTGGGCCGATTCGTAGTCGAAAGTCCCTCCATCCGCGCTTCTGGACCTCTAAGACGACTGAGTCGGATCCTTCATTATGGTACCTGACTTTTCTACAAGCTACAGACCGGCGCTCGTCTCGCGTGCTAAGACCCGCCCATCGTTTATCCTCCGCTGGTGAAGACTCGAATAGTCTCTTCTTGGATTTTTTGTACCCTCCGCGGACACGAGATTTTGCAGCCTTCTGGCTAGTTCGTCCTGGAAGACGAGTAGTGGCACGGAAAAAGAGGCAGTTAATAGCAAATGTGGCACGACCTTATACTTCCGAAGCTGTCCACCTTCGCGAAGATATTCAGAAACCATTTTCGGATACAGTGTTTGCTTTTGGACAGAGTCAGGATGATAAGGATAAACAGACGGCGGAACTGTTGAAGGTTCTGAGCCCGAACTCGCTTCCAGACTATGACAAGGCATGGAGATTGTATTCAAATTCAGGTCAAGGCCCTGAATTGCTCTCTAATCTATTGCTTTATTTAAGCAACTCAGAAAGGAGAGTCGATCGCAGACGTATGAGAAGGCTATTCGAAAGGATCCCGCTGAATGACCGCCCTTCTGAGGCCTACGTGCATATGGTTAAATCACTGTTGCGTTCTGGGGATTATACCGATGTGAGAAACATATGCGAAGAAGCGATGTCCAGAGGCGTTGGAGCGCAGGCTTGGACGATCGCATTTACCTTCTTTGTTGAGACTAGGAGATGGGATGATGCGCTGGCCTTGTGGAAATTCAGGCCTCGAGAGTTAGAAAGTCACCCCTCACATGCTGCCCTCTCTCAACTTCACTTCTCATCAGAGCTTCCACGCTTGGTGCTCGCGTTTACAGAACACCTGAAAGAGCGGGGGAGTGGCTATGGGAGCGATGAGACTACCTCATTAGCCCAGTTCTTACTTACTTGCCTCTTCAAATCATCCGATATAATGCGAGATATGGCTATAGAGACAATCTTACAGTTGACCCAGATCTTCAACAAACTGGATCTTCTCAGAGCGAAGCATTACTTTGAGGTTATAGAGACTCTCCTCTCAGCTGATGTTCGATCAACAGCCATAAAATCAGTGGTCATCTATCGCAATTTCCGCTTCCTGCTCCCAAATGAAGCTCCTCCTCATAAACTCCTAAGAAAGATGTTGAGAATGCTAGCCTCCTTTGAAATCCCTCAGAGTGTCCCATATATTCTTGATGAGTACGCAGCCTTCTATGAAAAGCCAGCAATCGAGGAGTACAGGCAGGCGCTTCTCGCCTTTGCCAGGGTCGGCGATGTGAAGAATGTCTATGCAGTCTTCGACCGGTTAGTGAAAGATCATGGGAAGCCTGCAAGCAGATTCCTTCTAACTCCTCTCCTTCATGTACACGCCAAGTTGGGTCACGTGGATAGTACTCTGCGTGAATTCAGAAGAATATATGATGAGTTCAACTTGCAGCCAAACACAGTATGCTGGAACATCGTCCTTACCGCGTATGCAAATGCCTGGGATATCACCGGTGCTTTTCGCACATTCGAGAGTATGCTTGAAAGTGGAGTGGAGCCAGATTCGCACAGTTTTGGGATATTAATGGGCCTGTGTGCAAATAAAGGCGATCTTGATGGAGTATTGCACCTATTTGCAGTCGCGAAAGGGCGGCAAATGAAAATTACAACTCCACTCATTGATACTATCGTCGAAGCTTGCTGCAACAATCAAAAATTAGAAGATGCCGAAACAGTGGCAGAAGCCTCCCTCAATCTGAATGTTACTGGCTCGCGAGTTAGGATGTGGAATATGCTCCTGTGGAATTACGCGTGTAGAGCCGACTTGGTGTCTATGTCGAGAATCCAGTCACGCATGCAAACTGCTGGAATCCAACCTGATGGTATGACCTATGCAGCTCTTATGCTAAGCCTCGTCGTGATCGGTAGGCCCGATTCTGCTCGACGTCTTTTGAGAACACTTCATCAGAGTCACCGTATGCATGCCAGCGAGTTTCACTATGCCATCATTCTATTTGGCTATGTGAAGGCCAGGAATCGTGACATGGTACATATTATTTACCGTGAGATCGCCGATCGCTTTGAGCGCCCTGGAGTCAGTTCGAGGCTCCTTGCATTTAGGAGTGTCATTGAACGTGATTTGCAAATTATCAAAGAGGATCGCGAGCGCGGACTAAAAGATGGTGCAAAGCCACGCCTAGCGAAGTCCGAGGCTTTCCTAGCAGAGACGATTGCAGAATTTGACATGAACGGCTTGCTCTCCAAGAATCCACAACCGGGATCAGCTAGACTATCCATCAAAGAGGCATTCCCTTCTATGTACTACGAATATATCATCACGGCATACGGCGCGGCGGGAGCATTAGACAGGGTGAAGGAACTCTTCGATGAATACAACAAAATCAGCCCATCTTTCTCCCAAAGCCAAGCTAACAAGGCACCCCCGCTTCGTCTACTTACTGCTGTAATGTTTGCGCACTTGAAAGCTGGGCAATACAACAAAGTTGAAGAATGCTGGAGAATGGCCCTTCAGCGAGCTCTCGAAATTTCTCGGCGTCCACCTGTCGAAACATGGATTTCTGAGGAGAAACTTCCAGCGAGGGTTCTTCAGCAACCGCCTCAACCTTCTGTTCCCGGCTCTGTGCGAACGCAAGTTGCATTAGTCTTAGATTCTCCAGCAAAAATAATAGACGAAGCCGATGCAGGAGCACCTGTCCTGCAGTCGCATCGTTTCATACTTTCGAGATCTTTGTCTCTATATATGAGATCCTTGGCTTATCGCAACCAAACTCGGAAAATAGCAGAAGCGATCGCGGAAGTTGAGGGTGCAGGCTTTTCCTTAACAACCCACAATTGGTCCACCTACGTCCAGATGCTTACTACATCCGAAAGGAGCTCTGATCAGTTTAAAGCTTTCATCATTTTTGAAGATAAGTTTATGCCTAATTTCCCCGGCTGGAAGGCCCTCAGTAAAGGGTTTGGCATCAGACCTGAGGGCGTGCCCGTGACAATCGACGAAGTGGAAGATCCTCGAAGAGGTTATCTTCGAGGGTATTTAGGGAAAGCTGGACGCAAAATCTGGAGCAAAGTACATCCCGATTTCATGCAGCCGACATACATCACCATGATCTATCTTAGTTCTGCATTGCTTGATTTCCGTGAGAGGAGCATCGTTGATGGTGGTGCTGAATTGAGGGCATTGTACTCGGCTGCTCCACAAACCATTGAGGCAATTGCTGATATGCCCTATCTTCGAGACAAGTTTCAAGGTGTTCTACTTCGACGGCGCGAAGAGAGGGGCGATAAGACAGCCACTATGGAACCATATGAGTATTTCGTATGGACAGGTGGTGTTCTAGGCGTCGACGGTGAATCTCGAATTGTCACAGAATCTGGCGACCTCGACACGCTAGATGATCAAGACGCGACCACTGAGAATGCGCTTGAGACAGAAGATACTTCTACGTTGGTTTCAGAGCGAACAGTTGAGGATGGCCATATTGGTGATTCTTTCGAGATGCCTTCAGAAGCACATGATGGGGATATACAGCCGGTGGGTATCGATGATGGAGAGCGATTTGAGACTCCAAAGAAGACGCTTGCCACTCAGGATGAACAGGACATGCAAACAGAGACACTCCTACAGAGCAAGCGCCGACTTTCAAGCACTGACGTTTTCCAGCAAGATGGCTCATTGGACTTGGAAAAAGGACAACGGTGGATCGATATTTTGTCCTTGATTCGATCTGAGCGAGGTCCACGAGACAAACCATCAGTTGGGAAGGTCACCGAGCAAAAGTCACTTAAACACGATTCCATATCTGCTGCAGACACTTCTGAAGTGAATGTTGTGAACGAACAAAGTCACGAGTGCCTTGAATAAAGGCCTGTGACATAATACCTACTATCCATTTTCTGTACTCTATTAACATTGGACATTGCATATCTCACATTAGCCAAGTATCCCTAGAGTCCAGGCCAGGTTATGATGAATATGTCATTTCTGTTTTTTGTATATATACATTCTGCCCATATCAGCTGAATCCAGTCCACTTTTCCAAAGTCCCATACACGAATATCTTGTAATTTGCCCACTGCCTTAGCGATCTGCATATTGAACAACGTACGCGCATCGAAGTAACGTGGTTGTCATACAGGTGATTAATATGCAGATCTGACCACTGACACTTTTCACATAGTCGTGGCTTCCCTTCAAGAATATGATCTATCTTTTGTTCAAATTAATGGTCGTCACTCCAATACTGAATTCATGTCCCAACGGGCTGTGAGCAACCGAAACAGCTCTTTTACAACTCGTTTCTATATGGAGAGGCAAAAATTATGAACAGACTGCGGATAATGACGTCTACTTTCATAATAGTATAGTTTGCGATAATATAAGACAATTGTTAAATTTTAAGGACTGTGTCTGATTTGGAATTATGGTCAGCATGACCGTTGTGGATGATATATGTAGGCTTGTGAATCTACAGCCCGCTCTCCGAAAACCTTATGTGGATGATGACAATGAAGTGGATATGCTACCGGGCGAACTTCAGAGAATTTTTCATAAAAGACATTGTATTTGATCAGAAGATGCACTAGGAGATCAACGCAAGCATTCTTCGATTTTCAGTATCTACTGAATGCAGTATTAGGTGGATTCGAAATGTGTCACATAAAAGTAAAGTGTTCCGCACCAATAAGAATATAAAACAAGCCACTTACTGATAACGTTCTCAAGTAATATTTAAAACCCCGCCAGCTACTATAGGATCTGCACTGAAATAAGTGGTAAACAGAAAGTGAGCTTTCTTTATCCGGTATTATATTCATCGGTTTAATTTCCTAGGTTAATTAACGTCATCGATCCTGGTCGTCATACATGATGCATTCAGTACGTGGTATCATTAATAGATGCTGTGATTTGAGATTGTGTGGTAAATAGGACTATCCTAGTTATTGACCTCATAATCTCCATCTTCAGATGGCGAACACAGCATTTCTCCTCCTTCCTTTATTTTTTTTTTAATTCCTCTGGAATACTATTTCTCAGGTTGCGTTGCAACATCTGTAGAACAGGAATGTAAGGAACGTCAGGACGTTGTAATGCTTAGGCGCATTTTCTGTTCAATTGAATCATTATGGTCGGTTCTTTTGTCACAGATAACAGAACCCTTGAGACTTGATTTAATTTGATGATCAGATAAATCTCTTCTAATACATAATATTTATATCAAGTCAAGAACATCCGTAGATCGTTTGATAAAAATTTCGTATGGGTAGACCCAGTTAGAATACTAGTTCCGGGATAATATGTACGACATGCTTAACTAGATTTATTGCTCGTAGGGTACTACGTATGTAGTCTGGATTTTGATATTATTATCCTGCGAATACAAACACGTATCTGTAACGAGAGAAACGGATAAGGAATCCAACATAGAACATAAACTTCAAAAGAATTGAGAATATACATCCCAACGGTTGCCATATTTTCCTGGATGTTGAATCCGGGTCTATCCCAAGTCACAGATGGGATTGTTGTAGGCAGACAAACCAGATGGCTTCTTTCCTCTACAAACCAAATATTTGACTTTGAAAACCGTCAAAATCCGAACAATGATGTGTTGAACATCTGGAGACTTAGATATGCCCTGCATTTTCCTCGGAACGAATGTACCCAATCGTGCCCCAAGTTATCTTAGACGTTAACCTGTTGCCTTTTATAGCCCCAGTCTCAGGTTCTTCTTGAGCTTGATATTCATCCTTCTCATTTTCATTCATGTTGACAGCTTCCCTTGTATAAGCATTTTTCGTCCTTGGAATATGAGTCTGAAGTTTCATGGCCATTCTTTCTTCCGAAAAAGAATTTGTTGCAAAAGAATTCCGCTATAGGACTCACGGGTCGATCTGGATATGTTCTGGATACACCATAGTTCTATTGACGTAGTTTGAGGCCGCCAGACAGACTTTTTTTTTACCATGTCTTGAAGTTGGTATTTGATTTCGTGAGCCGCTCCAAAATCCTCGAGTCGTAACAACACCACACCGTGGAAGAGCCATTTGAGTGATGCATCCAATTCCTCATACATCTTCTTAATCAATGACTGGAATTTCAGAAAGATATATTCAATATTTTTACGATTACCATTTGTGCCATGGGGAACAATTTGAGGAATATTGAGTTCCTGGAGTAGAGTGTCCAAGTCATTGAAGAAAATTTTCTGGAGAAACAGGATTTCTTTCGACTGAAATGGATCGATAAGTTCTGACGGCAATTTTTCTTCACTTGGTACCGAAAATAGTGCGGAGAACAATGCCTGGATATTCTCGCGTGTAAGATTTTGTAAACAATTATTGATATGAGGGATTATGCCGTTAAGCACAATTTGGAGATTCCGAGGCATATCGGTCAACAATATCCCAGTATCTGAAAAATATTCACGAATTACGCCAGCAAGGAGCACTTTATTAACCCGACTGTCAGGATAATGTGCTGATATAGAGCACTGAGGTGAGCCCGGGTTAGTTTCTTGCCTGAGTTGTGGTGATCGGGGCAAAAGCCCTCTCCAATCAGTAAACTGAAGGGGTGGAAAGAGCAGATAGATATTATTGAACCCTTCATTTAATATCGGATGAATCATGTTGTCTTCCACTTTAGCAGCTGAAATGTTGGAGAATAACTGAGGACTATTGGTGCCGTCTTCGAAATATCGAAGGTCCTCCACAGTCGTGCTTGGTATGTGAGATCGGCAAGTCTTATTCCAAGCTTTGAAACCAGATGAAAGAACATTTATATTAGCCAAACAGTCTTTGAATGCAATCTTGACCTCACTAATGCATTCAAGGTCTTCAAATAGATCCCAGAAGCTTGTTGGCTTTGGAAGTTTGGTCATAAGAATACAAACGTAGACAAACAGAGCAGCTCGAATTCGTTCATGACGATCTTTGAATCTGTGTAGAAGCTCAATATCTACTTTGTAATGCGTTTCCTTCGAATAATCAGTGTATGGTAAATTGAAAGGAAGTTGAAAAGACTTACAAAGTAAAGATAAAGTGCATAGTTACGGCATCATGTGATTAGTCATCTGCAACACACAAATGACGAAAGAACCTTCAAGGCATCCTTACAGATTTAACAATCGCCCAGTCATCCGTACTTTCTTTTTCTGTGGAAATCCAGACAGCCTCGTGCCTTGAATATATTAATCATGTCGACCCCATGTCCTACCGATACGCTTGATTCGAACTCTATGAAAAATCAAATAATGAATCAGATAATTCTCAAACTCTATCAAAACAAAGAGGAAAGTGAGCAACACGATGAGGATAGTGAGGTCTTTTTGAGCTTTTCGAAGATCGATTCTCAAACAGCGGACAAGATCTTGGAGGAAGTTGATCGACAAGTTGAGCGTCACTTTGTAAGAGCTGGTTATAATTCTCATACCCAGACCTTATCTTTCCTACTTATGCCAACATTCGTTCACAATTCCCATCAATCGTGGCTTTTTTATTCCATACAAAAAGCATCGATACAACAAGTTTTCACAATTCAAGAGGCAGCGAACATGCGAATCTCTACCGGAAGCCGTGAGTTATATTACAAAATTATATCTTGCTATGATAATTATCTAACAACTTTGTTTAGGTCATCGTGGTTTCTTGGCTCCGTATTCCGCGTCGCGTAAGGAACCAGATCAATGCATAACACCAGCCGGTGCCTCACTACCTACAATTGTTTTCGAATGTGGTTGGTCAGAATCTCGTTCTCATCTCCATTCGGATAGAGATCTTTGGCTTCAGGGTGGTCGTGGGGCCGTTAGACTTGTTATCATTGTAAAGTGGAGGAAAAATACCGCCTCGAGAACTGTCAAAGGTGATCTAGAAGTGTTTGATCTAGACCCTCAAGGAGTAGTTCGATCATTACAAAGAGAGGTATATATCTTATATGCTAACTATCAACTCTGTACTGATCTGGATATTCTAGGATATATTTCCTATACCACAGAATGCAGCATTACAGGAAATCACTCTTTCGAAGCAAGAAATCTTTGGACAGACACTCGCCAATCTTCAGAATCCGACGCAAGTAGTGCGTATGAGACTTGACGATCTTCGAGCTATTGCTCAAGAAGACATGGCAAAGGACAATTGGACTCCCGCATAGGACTGTGGATACTCGGAAGAAGTAAAAGTGCCTTTTTCTCTATGTTGTTGCAATTTGAGCAAGGTGTTTTGCCATCACACTGTTATGTCAGGAACCACTTTCGAGATAGAGGGAATTAAAGCGAAACAAAATACCTTCTTTTTATCCTTTTTACATCTCCAGCACGTATTTCTTCTTGCTTTAGCGAGTTCCTCCTTCTCTTTATAAGACATTGGTCCTCGCTTCCTCTTCCGTCTAGGGGGTAGCTCAACCGGCTTAGATGGGCCAAAAGCTCTCCGGACTGGTCCATTGCCAACGTCTCGAATTTCTCCATGCTGGCTACTTATGTCTTCCATAGTTTTTCCAATTTCTGAAACCGGTGTCAGCAGCTGCAGAGACGAGTTGTCGAGCAGGCTTCCGAGGTTGAATCGTCTAACATGATCGTTCCCTGAGAATCCAGGATCTGGAATCTCAGTTGACTCATAAATACCGATTATATTAGATAGATCCCAGTTCTGAGAAGATTGACGCTGCATATGATCTCGCGGTATGCCCTGGTCGGATCCTGAAGATGGGACACGGATATCCTGCTGGGCGAGGCAATCGTATCCAGTGAATAGAATGTCTTCTTTCTCACCTAGGCAGGGGTTCTGCAAGGTCTTCGGGAAAGGCGAGCAAGAAATACCCATTGGTTGCGAAACTTGTACTTGGGAGCTTGAGACTGAAATCAATCCAACTGGTTCAGGATATTGATGCTGATGATCTGTGAAACTAAGTTCACTATCGTACATGCTGAACTCATTCATGTGGGCATTATTGATAGAGATGTAGTTATTTGCATCATAATTCGATGATAACCCTGAGTCAGAAAACGGCATTAAGAGCTCGGAAGAGTAGGTGTAACCCTGTTCAGGGTAGGACTGTGGATACTTGGAAGAAGTAAAAGGTGGGCTACAGTCTGGTCTTGTTGGTTGAGTATTAATGGAGTCAGGATTGAAATCGATCCAGGTGTCCCATCCGACATCCATATTATCTTCCATAGTTAGTATTTATCGATCCAACCTCAACTCACAGGATGAAGATTATGGCCATGTACCAAAGTCTGCTTCCTCATCCGTTCGTCGCAATAATGACAGGTCTATTGTTTCGGGGTCTGGAGGATCTTGTGAACTCCACGTTGACTCTTGTAGATCATTGTACTGACAAACACCACTCACAGTATGGAGATCAAAAAAAGCTGGTGACTACGGTTCATCTAAGTTCATGTCTGTATCTTTTTCCATAATGTTTCCTGCCATGATAAAGCAATGAAAAGCTGCTCGCTGAGTAGCGAATCTACTAAATAGCTGTCTGAGAAACTATGGTATTTATAAATAGGTTTTTCAGCTCGTTAAGGAGAAGAAATAACTCCTCAGTCGTCTTCGGAGGAACTCTCACGTGACCACTCACTCCTTCTTATTATGAACCTTCCGGCCCTTCCTTCCAACCTTTCCAACCATCACATTACTCATACGTGTTCTTCATCAACATGGCCGATTCATCAGAGTGTCGATTACAATCTCATCCATGGTTTCTTAGAAGCGACGGTACATTATCTGAACCGCCCACAGCGAAGCAACTGTTTGACAGCATTCGTGATACAATAATCACTACTTCTATCACTTCATATAAGGATATTGATTACAAAGATGTCATTCCACAAATAGCATCTGTTGTAGTTGAGTCCCTTCTATACGATGCCGATATAAGTCGATTAAAAGCCAGGTAATTATATTCTATCCACTCTTAATATCTTACAAATCGGTTTAGAATTCTAATGAATCATTACAATTGATAGGATTGAATATGATTCTGTTACTTCCGTTCTGAGAATAAGAAGAATGCCTACAGAAGTCCATGCCTGTCATCTGAGATGGTTGGATCAAGAATTCCGAGAGATGGTGGTTCAGAACTTTATTACGAACGCTCAATTGGACATTCTAGACAGAGCAACGGACCTAAGTATACTTATTTCTTAGTAAATTGATCTATATATACTAATTGAGAATATAGGCTTTCAGAATTGTTTTAAAAGTCCATATACATCATCTACTAAAGTACCTGATTGGTACTGTCGTGTTGAAACAACGCCTCTTCCCCGGCTTGTTCTTGAATCAGGATTTAGTGATCATTGGCCAAAGCTGCATCTTGCTAAAGATCTTTGGCTTATTGGTGGGGAACCAGAGGTACAGTTGGCCATTCTGATGAACTGGAAAGAGATCAGTCGTAAGCGAGCAAAAGGTGAATTTGAAGTGTGGACAAGAGATCTAAATGGAAATTGTCTTTTGTTACAACGTGAGGTATAAACTGAATTCCCCTGAATTCCTATTGGTTAATTCTAATTGATAATATGAGATAGATAATATTTCCAATACCTACAACAAACACGATTCAACAAATTCCAATCACTCTACGTCAGATCTTTGGAGCAATGCTGCCCTTAGGTAGAAATCCAAACGAACAATGGAATCTGGACATCAACAGGCTTCGTAGGCTAGCTACTAGAAGTCTCGCTGCTATGGGACTTAGTCCCGCCTAGCAGGATAGCCAAGGGAAATTATTGCGGAACTCTACGATATAGCAATAGATCCTACTGTACTATCTCTAGGCAGCCATACTGCTACAACTTTATCGCCTTAGGTCACATGTAGATACTGATATGGATTGATCCTGACACCAGGTGTTAAGATAAGATCCTATGTGGATCCTCTTAAGGTGTCAAATATCAAGAATATTGCAAAATGTACTAAGATTCATTGATCGCCCGACTAAGAGCAATCCACCTGGCGGGAAATTACTAAAAAAACAACCAAATGATGATAAAAGATTGTCAGGCTAACTGTCATATTGCCACAGTGCTGCTCTGTACTAGAGTCTGAGCTGCCCATACTCCTCCTCGACTCACCAGCTGACTTCTCGTAGTGGTCACACTGCATAAGCAACACTTAACCAGTCGCCAACAAGCATCAGCATGGGAATGATCACATAAACATAGATGGTAACTTTACCAATCCTCCTCAGTGAAAGTGAAGTGGTGGCTGCCGGATGAGTCAGCAGTGACGCGCGCATACGCGTATTTTATTTCCAGACGCGTTCTAATTATACCTGATTCGGACGGCGCGTCCACAAGAAAGATCCTCATAGCACAAACCCCTCGACAACGCAGTAGACAGGACTAGACATCCTAACATCCACTGCAGATGAGTCGTTCAGGTATTCGAGCGCATTTACTTGTTTTTGATCAGATACTTGATTACGAGCACTCAGCGTGAATTGAATTCTCTTTCCCTTTCTGTTCGTTCAGTCTTGTACAGGTACGATGGACGGGGTTCAGCTCCGGGATGAGGCTGCGAAGGATCGCGAGCGCGCTGCCACTGAATTTCTCGATCCCAGTAAGCTATCAGAAAAATGAGGACGGCCTATAAAGCAATACTAACCTTACTCTTAGGTGATGCGCGAGCTAGGAGGTCCGTCGATTTGTCCCACCCATTCTTGAAACATGACCATAACCCTGACAACGATACAGTTATCGAGCAGATATAGTGTTGATGCTAAACCGGGGTCTACGACGATTGACAGTTCGTAGATCTATACAGATTCCTATGCTACTGTTGGTAGCTAATTTTGCCGTAGGTCAGCATCGATGAAATTAGAGCACATAACCGAGAGCTTGCAGATGGGTAAGGATAACTAGCTAGACAGAAGTGCGACACAATCTAACAGTTGACAGACTTCTTACCTCTCCATTTGAATACTCGCAAGCTTTCGACAATGCCTTGAAGGAGGTTATTAAGACGCTACCGAATCGACCAGCGAGAGAAACTGCAGATGACGTGGTGGGTATTCTCTACTTTAGATCCCATGTCTGTTATGACCTAATCTGTGAATAGAGGTACTACTGTGCGTATGTGGGTGCCTTTGGAGAATTCGCATGCAATCCCCGAACATTGGGTTCCTCACACCTCAATCGAATGATTTCCCTGGAGGGCATTGTCACGAAATGCTCTCTCGTGCGACCGAAGGTTATCCAGAGTGTCCACTACAGTGAGAAGAAAGATCGGTTTTTGGCCAGAAAATATAGAGATCAGACCATGACCGCTAGTGGCGCCACGAGTTTGAATGTTTACCCACAAGAGGATGATGAGAAGAATCCGGTAAGTCTGAATTTACCGTGAGGCGGGTAACAACTGCTAACGGAATCTCCCCTAGCTCATTACTGAATATGGATATTCGACATATATGGACCACCAAACCATATCCATTCAGGAAATGCCCGAACGAGCACCAGCTGGCCAACTTCCCAGAGGTGTCGATGTTATTCTTGATGATGACCTGGTTGACCGCGCGAAGCCAGGTGACCGAATCCAACTAGTGGGCATATACAGGTCTCTTGGAAACCGAAATGCAGGTTCGGGTTCCTCGACATTCCGAACTTTGATAATGGCAAACAATATCATTCAGTTATCCTCAAAATCCGGTGGCGGTATCGCGCAAGCGACTATAACAGACACAGATATTCGAAACATAAACAGGGCTGCCAAAAAGAAGAACATTTTTGACATGCTCTCGCAGTCTCTAGCGCCCAGTATCTACGGACATGACCATATTAAGAAGGCAATTCTCCTGATGCTTCTTGGTGGTATGGAAAAGAACCTCGACAACGGCACCCATCTGCGTGGAGACATCAATATCCTTATGGTTGGTGATCCCTCGACCGCGAAGTCTCAACTTCTGCGATTTGTTCTGAACACGGCTCCGTTGGCAATCGCCACTACCGGTCGTGGTTCATCTGGTGTCGGTTTGACCGCTGCTGTCACTACCGATAAGGAAACCGGTGAGAGAAGACTGGAGGCTGGTGCCATGGTCCTCGCTGATCGAGGAGTGGTTTGTATCGATGAATTTGACAAAATGAGCGATGTGGACCGTGTTGCTATTCACGAAGTCATGGAGCAGCAGACTGTAACGATCGCGAAGGCTGGTATCCACACTACACTGAACGCACGCTGTAGTGTGGTGGCAGCAGCAAACCCGATATACGGTCAATATGATCCCCACAAGGATCCTCATAAGAACATTGCCCTTCCGGACTCTCTCTTGTCCCGTTTTGATCTGCTTTTCGTTGTCACGGATGACATCGATGACACTAGGGACAGACTAGTCTCCGAGCATGTTCTGCGCATGCATCGCTATCGTCAGCCTGGAACAGAGGAGGGCGCTCCTATTCGAGAGCAACCCAACCAGACTTTGGGCGTCGGTCTGGACGACAACCAGGATGCGAATCGGCCTACGGAAATGTATGAAAAGTTCAACATTATGCTCCATGCAGGGATGATCACCACGAGTCGGGGCAAGGGACGAGAGCCCCAAGTTTTCAGCATCCCCTTTATCAAGAAATATATTCAGTATGCGAAGTCTAGAGTCAAGCCAGTGCTGACAAAAGGAGCTGCCGACCATATTGTGGCTACTTATTCTGCCCTGCGAAATGATGAATTGTCCGGAAACCAGCGCAAGACGTCTCCGATCACCGCTCGTACGCTTGAAACCCTGATCCGTCTGTCAACTGCTCACGCGAAAGCACGCCTGTCGAGTCGGGTAGAAGAGAAGGATGCACAGGTTGCCGAGTCAATCCTACGCTTTGCATTGTTCAAGGAAATAGTAGAGGATGAGCGTCGTAAGAGACGGAAGATGACTACGTTTGATGAGGACAGTGATGAGTCCAGCGAATTTGACTCTGATGACAACGATGATGAACCGAGTACGCGAAACCGCTCAACCACTACTCCACAATCAAGACCTGCAGGCTCTCGTAATACTCGAGCAGCAGCCCGTGCCGGCGTAGGCGATTCTGTTGATGCAGACGTAGACAATATGTCTGAGGATGGTGACGGTTTGTACGATGCCAGCCCTCGTGGTCAACGGACCCAGTCCAGCCGCACCGGTCGGACCCAAACGCAGACAGAATCCCAGATGTCGGTGGCATCCTCGCAGCCGGCATCTCAACTGGTTCACTCTCAGACGGACGACAATTCTCAATCACAAACTGGGACAGCGGCATCGTCCTCTCAGCCGCTCCGACCAGAGCGGTTGACGATCTTCCGCCAAGCTCTGGGACCTCTGATGGGAACCAAACTGTTTGCCGGTGAAGATACAGCAGATGTTGAAACCCTTATTGGTGCAGTGAACACAGCTATTCGCTCCACTTCTTCCCTGGGTGAGAGCCATGTGTTCCAGCGCTCCGAAGCTATCGAGGCCCTGAAGGCCATGAACGAGAGAAACGAGTTAATGTAAGTCACTTCTGATAATACCTTGATTTGGATCCCGCTAACCATGGTTTACGCAGGTACCTTGAGGATGACGAGACGGTTTACAGAATTTAATAGATATTCGAGTTGTGTTTCATGAAAACTTGCACTGTATTTGAGGTATTTGAGATTTGCGATGTGAAACATATTATATTCTTTTTTTTCTGGAGAAGAACTACCAGGCGTCTGGCATTTACCTGGACATGTTCACAAGTTCAGATAAATCAATGGATTCATGCATGGTACTCTGAGTGCCAGAAGCAATAAGCTAAACAATTACTCTTTCACGCTAGCGTTTATCCATTGTGTAGATTACAGTAATCACATAGGTATACGAGCAATTTGCACCGTACGATTTCTATTTCTCCTTTAGTAGCGCAGTAGGTATCAATAATGTGTTATATAGCGAGAAACATAAAACCTCAAGTACAACTGAAATATGATGAAAGGTGAGAAGGGTATAAGTGCGGAGAGTTTGGATTTCAGATAGCTGAGTGGCTGGTTTGATCTATTATTTATAGTCTATAAATGAAACAACTCTGCTTTTATTGGTAAACCATCCAGATAACTGCATGGTGGAACTTTTGCGGGATGAATTATTGTCTTCCCAGGGGTGGATTCGATGCATTTTCCGGGTCATGAGATAACTACTGTATAGCGGCGTCGTTGTTGTTCCCCAGAACGCCTTTTGCAAGAGGGTATAAATAAAGAGCAGTCGTTTAGTTACTCAAGTTCATTGTTCAATCAAGAGTCATCAGTTGATACAGAAGAGACAGATGCCGCTGATGGTGAACCTTCCCTCCTCTGTGCCTGGGTGAGAGGTGATAATCCTCTCACTCCTGATGAGGTTTTTGAGCTCTTCTTTCGTCGCTGCTGTCCTTGTTCTGTTTCGGGGGTGAAAGGTGGGGTTGCGCTCCCTCGTCGCGGATGACCAGCGGAAGATCGAGAAGGCGGACGGTCATCCCCGTCAACTGGGGTGGTACTCCGGGATGGAGTGCGAGAGTAAGAATCCGAACGCGTACTACGCCGGGTAGGTTTCAGGCTAGCAATGCTAGATCGGCGCTGATGATGATGATGGTGGTGATCTCCTGATTTCACAGTCGCCGCTCTCCGTCTTTTTGGGCTCTTCCAGATTGGCAACCACCACAGCCAACCATGTTCCTGTCTGGCGATCTGGCGCTCATGTTCGCGCACTTTCCGGCGTAGCTGGGCCCGTCGCTCGTTCTCTTTTTCCCAGTAATCAGTCCTGTACTCGTCCCAGTTTTCACGGAATTCTGGAGAAAATGATTTAGGGAGAAGGAGAAGTTTGATATAGTCTCCTCCGGGAGCGAGATCTTCCTCCACGAGGCCAGCTTCGTGCTCACTGTCGTAGGAGTGGTGCTGTCGTCGCTTCTCGGACGGATGCTGCTCAACATAGTGATAACTTCCGGGCGATGGAAAGAAGGACGAATAAGGGAAAAGGAAGGAGAGATATGAAAGCATCTCCTTCCACAACGGACCCCGAACAACTATAATCTTGGTATTTATTCCACGGAGGCCACGGTTGGCAACGGCGAGCCAGCGCCGCGGCCAGCGTACTCCTCGTTCCCACTGTCCAGTACCCCATATGAGAATACCCGTCACGATGCCTCCCATCAGGGCGACTTTCTCGCCCATCTCGACGACCCAGTAGACGGATCCACCCACCCCACGGCCATCTTCACGAGGCCGGAGGAACAGTGCGTAGAAGAAATATGCAATCCAGATGCCTAAGAGCAGTAAGAAAAAGGTATTTTGTCGACGACGCTCCCGAAGAGCTAGGTATTGTGCGCGGAGAGAGCTCTCAAGGATAAGGAGGTTGAGGTAGATTTGAGGCGGAGAGGATGGTAATGTCGATAAAGGATCCGATGCCAACGGTTGGGGTTGCGCAGAACCCTCTGGATATGATCGAGCAAGTGGCGTAGGTGGTTCCTTAACCGGAGCTTTTATTTCAGGAACTGGTGTGCCCTTGACCAGATGGTCTAAACGGGAGGAGGCCATCGTAGAATGATAACAAACGTTCTTTGACCTGATCTTCGCATTCACCGCAGTCAAGTCTGGTGTTGGATAGCGGTGTAGGGAAGAGCTAGGCGGAGTCAACAGTCAGGCCTTTCCGGCCAACTGCACTCTCATCGCATGAGGACCTGATGAATATGGCTGACCTGGAACGTCTTGTGCGCTGCTGTGGACGTCTTGCGCTTGATGTCGGGAATAACAGGAGCTTCAGATGATCGGTTGTGAGATCAGATGGAGATCCCGCTCGTAGCTCAAGTCTTAACTCCGCCACTTTGCTTTCTCCGTTCCCTCCCCTTCTCTAGTGAACCATTTGCTCTAGACTGACTAAACATTGAACCCTGACAAACCGGTGACACCAGTGACGCTCCATTTTGTTGCTTATTGTGCTGCCTGTTGGTCTGCTGACTTCTAGAACGTGCCCGTGGCCAGGGCATTTCTACAAAGGCATTAACTCTCTCTTATGGTCCCCCTTCCCAGCCATCCCAGTGCGAGTGGCAGAGCATTTCTGTCACTCGGGAATCTTTGGCCAAGGTGTATTCAGTGCGATTGCCATCTACTCCATTCCTGCAGTCTCATAGACCCTGGTACGCGCTAGATGCGACGTTATCCGTCCCATCACCTCCCCGCTTCAATCGCCGCTACCGGGCATACTACTCTGCTTCCCCGCTGTCCTCGACCAGCTCCCAGTCCTCTTCCCAGTATCAGCCTGCCATGTCGTCAGAATCTCTGAATGGCCCAGACGAGAGCGTCCGTGGGCGTGCTCAGGAGATTCCGTTACCCTCTCAGCGTTCCGATACGCCACATGCAGCGCAACCGAACGCGCAACGTGCTTCGAGTCTGTTTCCGCTGGGATACAAAGAAGGCTTTAGTCAATGGGTAAGGCACTACCATATATCAAATATGCGGATATCGTAGAAGCTGATTACTCTGTAGTGGGCGAGTATTCCGGCTGCAGTAGCTGAGCATCGGGTCTTGTCCTTTCTCCCTTTCCTACAACAACCTCCGACGCAGCGGCAGACCGGAAACACGGCTGATTCCCCGGCTGGCGCAAAACACAGTCTGGAGATACAAGACCATAGTCAGCTGGGCGATGTATCCGCTACCTCGGTTGATGACCCGTACGGTCCACGACGATGGCGATCGACGATGGTGGAACTGGACGGGAAGAATCGCGCGTTGAACGAGTTCTCGGTTGAGCGGGTTGGAGAAAAGACAGAGCAGAATCTGGTGATGTTGCACGGTTATGGTGCTGGCCTGGGTTTCTTCTACAAGAATTTCGAGCCTCTGAGTCGGCCAAAAGGTTGGCACTTGTACGCTCTCGATATGCTCGGGATGGGCCGGAGTACCCGACCCCCGTTCAAGATCAAGGCCAAAGAACGTCAGGACGCCATCACAGAGGCAGAAGATTGGTTCGTTGATGCACTGGAGGAGTGGCGTATCAAGAGAGGCATCAAGTCCTTCACATTACTGGGTCACAGTCTTGGCGGGTACATGGCGGTAGCATACACGCTCAAGTACCCTGGACGCGTCAACAAACTGATTCTTGCCTCCCCGGTGGGAATACCGTTAGATCCATATGCTGTGAATGCGGAGATGCCCGAACCAACTGAGTCTGGATTGGCAAATGAATTTACTCAAGATCAGGAAAGTATTACAAAGGGCCAGACACTTAGGGCGGGCGATGATAATAACTTCTTGAACTCTCGCGCAAGGGCTAATGTAGCTACGACGGACTCTGCAGATCCTACTCCCCGAAGACCTCTGCCTAAGTGGCTGACATACCTTTGGGATCAGAACGTTTCTCCGTTTAGTTTGGTACGATGGTCTGGGCCTCTCGGTCCTCGTATCGTGTCCGCGTGGACTTCGCGGCGCTTCTCTCACTTGCCAGCAGAAGAGGCCAAGGCTCTGCATGACTATTCGTATTCCATCTTCCGTCTCCGTGGTAGCGGTGAATATGCCCTAGCATATGTGCTTGCGCCAGGAGCATTTGCACGCAGCCCTCTTATTCGACGAATCCACGGCGTGGGCAGACAGATAATCCGGCCATCATCAGAGGGAGCCATACCCTCCGTTCGTCCTTCGTCTTCCTCTTCCTCTCCCTCTACATCCACGCCGGCGTCGAGCTCTACTTCTCAACCACAGAATGCCCCGGAGAAGCGCGAGAACGGTATCCCTGTAATATTCATGTACGGTGAATACGACTGGATGGACGCTGCGGGTGGATACGCCGCGAAGGCTAAGATCGAAGAAGAGAAACGCCGTATTCTCAAGAATGCAACGCCGGAGCAAAAACAGGCGGATAATTGCTCCGCAAAAGTCGTCATTATCAAGAAGGCAGGCCATCATCTGTATCTGGACGGACCGGACGAGTTTAACCAGATTGTCCTGGAGGAAATGGAGGATGTGAGTCGAAGGGAAAAGCAAAATACTCAATAGAATGTGCATTACTTTTCTCTACTTCATATACAGTTTTGATAGATTCCTTGCTCACCTTTTCCATATATTGGTCATACATGGTTCCTATCGATGTTGTTCGTGAAAGATGTTGATGTCTCGGTCCTTCTGTTGATTTATTCCTCACTACTTGTTTTCTCTCCCGTTCAACACTTATAATACCTGTCCACGATGTATGATATACCTAGGACTGCGCTGCTTTATGTTATTGTTGTATAGAAGTGAGCCAATGCTGCATTTTAAGAATAAGATTGATCTCTGATTTTCCGATAAAAGTTACAATAATGCATCGTGAGATGATATGTGGTCACATATAAGCCAACCAACTCCAACACTGAGCTTATATCCCAAGACTGAAAACCAACTCACATCCCGAAAAATAACATAATGCAATATACAAACGCTTCGTGTCATTATTAGAATTACCATGAATGAAAATCATCATGAACCTCCGGTCGTCCACTGAACAATCCAGAGGCAGGCGCAGTAGTCCTTAGATTCGGACTCCCACTACTACTATTTAGCGAGCTCTGTCTTCTCCTTCCAGGACTGCTTGGGTAATGAGAGATCGACAATCCGATATTCATATTGGGCCGTTCTTCTGCACCGCGCGGAGTTGTGCTCCCACCCGTATTGCTCGTTCTGCTGCTCGAGCGCGGCCTGCGCAGAGCAAAGTACCCATCGCCACTGTGTACTTCAGGGCTTGAGGTGAGGTGGCCACGTGTTTTGGAGATGTTTGGTTTTGGAAATGAGGCCGTAGTAGTCGAAGATGCACGAGACATAGAGGCACTCAGTACTCCGGGAACGGTGTTTGGGCTAGAGAACTGCGGACGATGGATGACAGAGGATGTGCTATTTGATGGACTTTGCATATTGGCGGATGGCACCTTCACTCCAGTATTATGATCGTCCATCAAAGTGGGATTGGTTACGGAGCGTTTGTAATGCTTCGGGGTGCCGGTATCATCGAAAATATCCATGATTGATGCATCTGAGGTTGAACTTCCCATGGATGGTAAACGTGAAGGAAGCTCCAAACGATGATTTATCGACAGCCACGCCCTCTCGTCTGTATCATCATTGATCCCATGAGACGCTGCTGTCGATGGAAGAGAACGCCAGCCTCCGAGGCCTTCAAAATCACGATTTTCATCGCCAGTTGTGAGACCTAGGAACCCTCCTGGGGATAATGTGACACTTGGATGGTAAGATTGACGCTTGGTATTCGAGCTTATTTGGCGATGGTAGTCTCTCACAATGTCATCTTCCGAGATGAGCGGGTCGCTCTCTTCCTGGAGTTTGTGACCAGTGCGACGATTAAGAGGGGCCTGTAGCCGATAGTAGAAGTCATCTGATGGATGCAGCAAGATATCGGAGGACAAGGGGCCCTGCTTGACACCTCTAGTACGGGAAATGCTGGGCGTACCACTTCCCGATGCAGAGAGATTTAATAGGGACGAACTGGAGATCGGAAAAGCAGAGAAATTTGTAATAACGGAATATAATAATTTCAAATAAACAACAAAAACTCGAAGAGAAAGGGCTAATACAGAAAAGCAAATTGTAATACAGGCGGAAATTAACAGAGGAACAGAAATCAAGGCAAGGAAAGGGAATAGAAAAAGGGTGGACAGGCTGATAGAAAACATAGAGGAACACGGGAAGGGTATTTCGATGAATCTGAACTATGGATATCAACTACAGGAACGAATGGAATGGGACATAACGTTTATAAAACTTCCCCGAAGCCAGCGCACAGCTCTCCTTCAAAGATGATGTTCATCGCAAACGCCGCTGATGCGAATGCGGAGAACCCAGACAGGACATGTGATGCCCCACAACCGTCGGCCAACGAGCGCAAAGACCGTCGTCCCATCTGCAATATTTACTTCAACTTCATCCTCGGTCATCTTTCAGACTTCCTAGAAAGCAGGTATTATCAGTGGGAAGCAGGGACATCAGGATTATGGTTGACACCGCAGATCAGGGTGAGATTCCGTTCCCTTGGGAATTGGGAATCTTCGATGCCCACTGCCACCCTACCGATACGATGACATCAATCGCGTCCATCCCGCACATGAAAGCCAGAGCACTGACTGTGATGGCAACGCGCGGAGAGGACCAGGATCTCGTCCTGCAGGTTGCATCTGGACTGGGAACGAAGCGAAAGACAGATGAGACAGATACTAATGTGGGCCAACAAGAAGGACAAGAAGAAATAGGACGTGTGATCCCGTGCTTTGGGTGGCATCCGTGGTTCTCGCACCAGATTCTAGATGATGTTTCTTCCGCCTCGGGTGAAACTCAGTACCGGAGAGGTGACGATAGTGATGATGCAGCTGCAAAGAAAGCAAAAATAGAACATTACAGAAAAGTTTTGATTTCGTCTTCAGATGATGAGAGTTTTTTTCTTTATCTTCCGGACCCCAGGCCTCTATCCACCTTCATCGCAGAGACTCGGGAGCGGCTCAATGCACACCCATTTGCACTTGTGGGTGAGATAGGACTTGATCGCGCATTTCGCCTTCCCAATCCCTGGATGCAGGAGGAACTGGAGGCTCGAGATGGGTCACTGACTCCTGGGTCTAGGGAAGGAAGAAAGCTATCACCATATCGCGTGCAGCCAGCTCACCAGCAAGCGATCTTCAAAGCTCAACTGCGGTTGGCAGGCGAATTACGAAGAGCCGTCTCAGTTCACAGTGTGCAGGCCCATGGTGCTGTATTCGAGGTCCTCCAAGAGCTGTGGAAAGGCCACGAGCGTCCATCCCGTCGGCAGAGAAAACGACGGGGTAGTGCCGCAGGTGCCCATGAGCTGAGTGATGCCGAGGAAGAAAAGGAACATCGCACAGATGGTCCGCTCCCCTTTCCGCCAAGGATATGTATGCATTCGTATTCTGGTCCTGCAGAGCCAATAAGACAGTTTCTTCGCCCATCCGTCCCCTCGGATGTGTATTTCTCTTTTTCCAGTCTGATAAATTTTACAAATCCGTCTTCGAACAGGGTCGTGGACGTCATTAAAGCGCTTCCTGACGATAGGATCCTCATTGAGAGTGATCTCCATTGTGCTGGTCAACAGATGGATGAGCTACTGGAGCAGATTGCACGGACGATCTGTCACCTACGAGGTTGGGATCTACATGATGGTGTTAAACGTCTAGCTGAAAACTGGAAGCGTTTTGTGTTCGGGTAAATCTAAATGAGGGTACTAACAAAATAAAAATAAAAGTTTGAGATTAGATATTGATATAGAGATAGAAATTTCCGAAAAGTTTACGTATGAATATCGTTGATTCCTAGTATTACGCATTATTCCTGTCCAAGGAAAGAATATTTCCAGAGACATTCATGCCCTACTGAAAAAAGCGCTTTCCTTTCAATGGTAAATTTGGTGCAAGCGACATTTTGGATCAAGAACAACACAGAGTGGGGGCCATACAAGCTGCCTATCTTTTGGGAGGCGGAGGGGTTCAATAGGTGACAACGTTCTGACGGAAGATGATACATTGGCAGAAGAGAGCAGTTCAATCGAAACGTTTGATTAACGCACAAGATGTCATTCAGTTGATATGATCTACAGCGTGACTAGGTATAACTGGCTTGATGTACGCTTGGTCTAAACTGCTCAAGTTTGTGTAATTATTACAGACCATCCTCACTTAAGTGTGCCTTGTTGTTAACAATCACAGCTCTTTGAAATCATCTTCGCCGCTACCATCGTCGTAGCCAGAATCCAATCCACCATTACCATCTTCCTCTGGCTCTCCAAAATCCTCGTGTCCTTCTTCCAGTCCGTCTTCTTCTGGATGCTCGAAATTCTCCTCATTTTCCGGAATATGGTCTTCAATGTGATCCTCCGTCGTGACAGAGATGTGTTCCTCGTCATGGATCTCCGCACTCTCGTCCAAGTTCGAATCTTCCATGAGCAGGTGTTGAAATAGACGGTCGACATGATCCGCATTATCAGGCGAGCCAGCTTCTGAGCCAGTGCAGCATGTACGTTTCAAGATTCCATCGTCTCCAATTTCAAGAATCGAATGCTCACACTGAGTTTTTGATCCGTTGGGGTCAACGATCTCCAAATCCCTAGGGCAGTGGAGCGCTACAAGCAGCGACTTGCAATCCTTAAGACCATCATACTCTGATACAGAGCCACTGTTATCGATACAAACATTGATGGCAACGCAATGGCCCTGTTGGACTTCCGGCTCATTCACGATGTGAAGATGTGGGCATTCTATTGCCATTGCTACCTGGAAGATTGCCAGTGCTGTCGGATAGAGGAGCAAGGAGGGTCTCATTGTTGGTTGTGGTAGATTCAGATGGGGACTGAGTTCAGAATGGAATTGTAAACGCAAAAGAAGAGATGTATATTATTAGAGACTGGAATCAGCTTTTGGCTTCACTCTGGTATGTAGAGGATAACTTCAATAGCAGCCAGAGTATCGATTGCAGAGCCTGTATTTAATCGCGTGGGTAAATGATGTGCCAACTGGGAGTATAGTCTTACCGACTGAGCTGAGCCTTCACCCTGGTGATGCTTCAGCTCACTGAGACTAGCCTTCCGCATCAATTCCACTCATTTGAAGTGGCTAGCTGAAGTCAACGTATGCCGCGCGATATCATATTTCCCAAGTTTGCTGGAGGCAAGCGTCGACTAGGACAGAGATATTGGCCAAATGTGCTCATATGCAGCCAGTGAACCTTACTGATCCCTGCTGCCCCAGCGATAGCCAATAAATAGTACAATCCATTGCCTGTCAAATGATAACAGGGAATGATTTAGTGCTATCTGAGCCGCGTGAGCAGAAAATAATGATGTCTGTGAGAATATCACACACATCAGCTGAGAGAGTATCTTTTTTTATGTCGTACTCGTGAACTTGGCTCTATCATTGGGCACAAAGATTCCCCTGACCCAGCTGTCGAGTCAAGGTGTCTGTCTAGTGCAGAACTAGTGAGGGGTTGCCTCCTATCACTTTGCATTTCTCCTTGCCAATTCCGGTTATGACGTTCGTTGGCGTAGAGTAACTCGTGCAGGCTGCGTTGGCGTCCCCGCATTTTTCTGCAACGGTCCGAACCTAGAGAACATTAGCTCGAACTCCCAAGACCTGAAAACGAAGATTTCACGATCTAGACTACTGATTATTACATCCTTGTAACGGAGAGACCGATAAGACGATTAGAAAGACGATCGTTGGTCAATTTGATTAACTTATCAGGAGTTCATGGCTGGGAACTAAAGCATATTGAATCCCGGTCACTACCGGACCACCCCAATTAGGAATCGACGGCCCACAGCTAAATCCTTCCACAGCAGATATCCAATAATAAAAGCGGCTGTTCTAGCATCAGCTGTGAGAACCCTGGGCGGAGAACGTAGTACAGCTGTTTGCCCGTTGCGAATTACGGCTACGAGCCGTCATATCTTTTGTGGCTTATTACGATGGCCAATCCATTATCCAGATCCCTCTCCTGCAGCTCTTCCCTAAACAAAGTACGGTATCGCCGTTGTCAAGGTCAGCCAGCCATTGTCCATTGATCAGGCTACCATAATCACTCGTGGAAAGCCGGATACCATCCCTGTTGTGTTCCTTAGCAAATGTATACATTCGAATCCACTATGCGGTCCTAACAAACCTACCCCTCTAGTTCTTTTGAGATGACCCCCACTGGTTGTTGGCCCCGGGCATCTTCCAGCTGGAGTTTGCATACCCTCGCTGCTCAGCTCAGCTGAACACGGATGTAAACATCTGCAAGATTCTTCATTCCGAATGGAGATACAGCGTATGTGCTTTATATATTGCATCATTGCCCACAAAAGGATATTAAAGGAAATCCCTACACTTAACTTTTTGAATATTGCTCCTCAGTTTAACTCTATTGATATTATTTCTGCCAATACCTTGTCTGAGGTATTTGGCTCTTTCTTATGTTGCACCTCGGTTTAGTTCTCTTGTGCGCATTAGCACGCTTTACCTTTGCTATTGAATGCCCTCTTAATGGTATACAAGATGGTGTACAGCTTAAACCTGGACAATGTGCTGCCTCATACGTGTGTGTTGGAGAAAATGGGACCGTGCTCGTCTATAACGCCAAGGACAGGCGCAAGGTTCAGTGCAAGTCGACGTATTTTACCCTTCGCTGTGCAAGTGGGCGTAACTCTGTTACTCTTGCGGAGTCCAACACCAAATGTGACTACGCAATCATCGATTTCGACTCGGCTGGCGTCGTGAGACAGACATGTTGCCATAACAAACAAAGCCCGAAAGAGGAATGCATTCCAAAACCAAAGCCAGATCCAAGCGACAACTGTAGTCCTCAGTCATCAAGTACTGCAACTCCATGTTCAAGCAGTAGCTGTGATCCTAAGCTATCAGGTACTACGACTCCACGCCCTAAGTCATCAGGTACTACGACTCCTCGTCCTAAGTCATCAGGTACTACGACTCCTCGTCCTAAGTCATCAGGTACTACGACTCCACGCCCTAAGTCATCGGGTACTACGACTCCTCGTCCTAAGTCATCAGGCACTACGACTCCTCGTCCTAAGTCATCAGGCATTACAACTCCACACCCTAAGTCATCAGGCACTACAGGCCCAGGGACGGGTTCTTGCAAGCTCAACCCGAATATTCCTTGCCCCGGAATTTACGTACTGCAGTCTGTGGCAACAAAAACTGTCATTGGCTTAGGAAATGTTAGTAAAAAGACTGGTAGGACACGGGTTGTCGGCGGGTAAGTCTCTCTTATCTTGAGGGCCAAGCCTCTTGATCACAAACCTATTTCAGTGACTGACACTATTTGTTTTGCTCGGCTAGGCCTAACACCAAGGTGGCTAAGCAGCGATGGCAACTTTCCTATGCTGGAAATAATGAGTATTTCCTCATCAATGTCGCTTCAGGAACTTACATGTCAGGCAGTATGTTGTTCTAATCCACTCCCATCCCACGGAGAGCGAGTTTCATTTACTGACAGTAAACATAGGAAGTAATTCGCAAGCTATCACAGGTAACCGTGCTTCACCGGTAGATAGATTTTCAAAGTGGAAAATTGAACCTGCTCTGACTAAGGGGGCCTACATGTCGGTACACCCAGTACCAGTCCTTTATTGACAAGCATTCTGACATTTGTCTGGCAGATTCTATAACGTTGGTGACCCTAAAAGAGCGCTCGACTTGAGCAAGGCCGGAACCAAAAATGGAACACCGCTGATTTTGTATCCTAAACACGGTGGTAAGAATCAGCAATGGATCCTCAACAAGCCATGAACAAAGGAATTGGAATAACGTGATCCTTCTGGGTGGGATCTGCATATTTCATTTATCGTTGAATAGTGGCGTCAAACTTGTACTAGAGTGCGATATGCAGAGCTCTCTTGGTCACTAGTAATCAGCTCAGATAAGAAGGACGTGCTTTGGGGAGGTGGGAGAGAGTTGTATTTATTGAGATGGGCGATTTCCTAAAATGTTTGGGCCATACTGTTGAATCACGCCCACGGACGGAGCATGCATCGAGGTTGCCTATAATGTTAAAAAAATAATTTGAGTAGATTATGGAACATAACTATAGGAATAAATTTATAGCTAATCATACTCATCATCCGAATTGACAGCTCGATGACACAATATTCAGAAACATGTGTGTTACGCGTAGCTTAGGATGTGTCTGGAGAGGGACGTGCAATGACTAAGCGACCCAGAGAGCTGACTCAGACACGAGAGCCAATTGACGCTAACTGGAGAAGCTAACTGGCCTGTGCAGAGTATTATGTGTAGACGAGCGAAAGCATACCTTAGAACTAGCACCTCATTAATACAGAATCTTATTGAATATGTGAATACCTTACAGATGAAGGCATATAGTTCATTGAATTTACTGAGAGAATCCATCGCAATGGGAGATTATATTCAACTATTTGAAACCACAAGAATTATGGAACACATCTTGCATTTGTAGTTTTTTACAAAACACTCCGCTTTCGATTTATCAGACTTCTAACTGCATACTCCATGGCTGCCTCATATCCGAAAGTTCCTAGGCCAATTATGCAAGCGGCGGCCTTATCTGAAAGATAACTGTGATGTCGAAACGCCTCCCGCGCATGAACATTTGAGATGTGGACCTCGATAAAAGGGATATCCACACCCACCAATGCATCCCGAATCGCTATGCTTGTATGCGTGAATGCTCCCGGATTGATAATAATAGCGTCGATATTATTTCGAGCGGCATGTATCCGATCAATCAACTGGCCTTCTTGATTTGATTGGAACGTTTCCACTCGAACTTTATTCCGTGTTCCGAGCTCTCTTGCAGACCCTTCGACATCCTCAAGGGTTGTTGTGCCATAAATGTGTGGTTCTCGTGTTCCGAGGAGGTTGAGATTCGGTCCGTTAAGGAGAAGGACTGCAGGCATTGTAGTATGTTCTGTTATGTTTGGATCAACCGCCATTATATGAAAAGATGTGATTTCGCTGCTGTAGTATATGCCAGCCTGTCCAGGGACTTTTCCCCTTATCCATGGCTGTCTTATAATATTTCCTGGTAGCTTAAATGTTTAGCTTCTAGCCCACAATTCTTTTGATTGCTATGTTGCATAGGTCTGTTAATCAAGGATCGGTACAAGGCTCTACCGAGGATATCTACGTATGTAATATTTCATCGGGCTGGAGCATTTTTGATATCTGACTATTGGATGGATATCTCCCTCCGTGGATATGGCAAGCAACTAGGTTTATTCACAGAATCCGGTTGGGCATATCTAGTAAAACCCTCGCTATCCGGTCTACAACACTTGGGGATGAAATAGGAACACATTATCTGTCCCACAATTATATTTCAGTATAGAATTAAATGAACTTTCCCGCTTACAAAATTAGCATTGAGCAAGTTCTCTACATAGAAGAAGCTTATAATAATCTTGAATTTATTACTGACTCAATGGTCTTCCATCAAATACCATATTGAGTTCTTCAGCGAGGTTATTCCCTAGATGGGGCTGTTACGCCCACAACAGCCGTCTATTTTATCCGAATTTTGCCTAGCATGTTATCTTGGCAATCAACGGGAATATACCGAAATCCTTCAAAATTGTCTTAACTGTAATTACTAGCATTTTCACTTATTATTACCCGCGGCCATCAGATTGAACTCTACCCTCGGACAAGTGGCGTAGTTCGTCGGTTGAAGTCTTGCCCGCGGAACTTTTCTGTTACCCCGGATTTTCTGCAAATCCAAAACCCCTTACGCACACCCCGCATCGTCTTACCCCTATTGACGACTGGGGTCAAAGAAAATCTCTGAATTCGTTGTGAGAGACATATAGTGCTTGTTCTACCTCTTCGTATTATCCCTCTGCCCATTCCTTCACGGTTATCGCGAGAGAGAAGAGCCAATTTCCTAAAATGGGCCTCTTCGCAAAGACCGAAGATCGGCCCACACCGAAAGAGATTTACAATTTCAGAACATATCTTTTTGCAGCAATTTCCTCAATTGGTGCAGCCCTTATAGGATATGACAGTGCGTTCATCGGGGGTACTTTGACCTTACCATCCTTCGAGGATGAATTTCAATTTAACCGCCTATCCACCTCTAAAGTTAATTTAATTTCAGCAAACATTGTGTCATGTTATCAAGCCGGGGCCTTTTTTGGAGCATTCCTTGCCTATCCTGCAGGCCACCTGTTGGGCAGGAAAATAGGACTCCTCATCTTCGCACCCATTTTTACCGTGGGAGCGGGTATCATGCTGGCAGCGGGTAGAACGCATGATCTTGGATACCTTTACGGAGGACGTGTGCTGGCTGGTATCGGCATTGGGGGAATTTCGAACTTAATCCCAATCTATATCTCTGAGCTGTCTCCACCGGCGATTCGTGGCCGGTTAGTCGGTTTCTATGAGATAGGTTGGCAGGTCGGAGGTCTTGTCGGCTTCTGGATCAACGTAAGTCGCATTTTTCTTGATTTTGTGACATATGTACTTGAAAGGCGAGCATAATGTTGACTTACACCTCCTGTAGTACGCAGTTAACAAGACGGTGCCTGTTTCTCAACGCCAATGGATGATTCCTTTTGGCGTCCAGTTGATTCCTGCTGGCTTATTGATGGCAGGCATGTTATTCTGTGATGAAAGCCCAAGGTGGCTCATATTCAATGGACAAAGAGAAAAAGGTGTCAATACATTGTCACGGTTACGCAACTTACCTCTAGACCATGTATATCTTCGTGAGGAGATTGCCCAGATCGATCAGGCTGTCGATGACCAAGCAAACTCAATCGGCCTGGGCTTTATGGCACCTTTCCGAGAAATCCTGAGGAATAAGACTATACAGTGGCGTCTATTCCTAAGCGGGTCGCTCTTCTTCTGGCAGAATGGATCTGGCATCAACGCTATCAATTACTACAGCCCGACCGCATTCAAAAGTATCGGTGTTTCAGGAACAAATGCATCCTTGTTCTCCACTGGCATCTTCGGTGTTGTCAAGACAGTGGTCACCTTCATCTGGATTCTCTTCATGATCGACTACTTAGGTCGACGCAATCTCCTTCTATATGGTGCACTAGGCGGATCGATATCCCTATGGATTGTGGGTGGATATATTGCCGGTAAGGACCTATCAGGAATGTCATCTGCAAGCAGTGGTGCGAGCAGCGCTGGTGGCCGAGCTGCAATTGCTTTCTTTTACATTTACAGTGTTTGCTACGGATGGTCATGGAGTGGTACACCCTGGGTGGTTACCAGCGAAATGTCTGACCAGAATATTCGAGCATTCGCTCAGGCCTTCGCTGCAGCTAACAACTGGTTCTGGAACTTCATCGTCACACGTTTCACTCCCCAGATGTTCACCAGCATGAAGTATGGAGTATGGTTTTTCTTTGCAACATTGCAGCTCCTATCTATTCCGTTCATATTCTTCTTGCTACCTGAAACGAAGGGTGTGCCACTCGAGCAGATGGACATGTTGTTTTCACGAGAGCTCAAGCCGTGGAAAGCTCATGATGCTGTTATGAATGAAATACGTGGTGCAGAGATGGAATCTCGTGCAGCATTCCAGGGAGATGGGGATGATGATAAGCCAGGGGTTGTTTATGTGGATAGTGCCTGATTGCAGGTCTGAAAAGAACATATTTCAAATTGAATTGTCGGATGACTTGATTTCTCATGATAGAAATACAGATAAACGAGAATAGATTTGTACTTTACCTACTGGAAGCAAACGGAAAGGATATCGGAGTATAGTATCTATAATCCACATCACAAGCCCCATAGGGCATGGAGTCGTAAGGAATCCAACACCCAATGTTATGTAAACAAATCTTATGGAAATGTATCTCTCGAGCTTTTTTTCGCTGAGGAAAAGGAGAGTAGAAAATAAGAGACTGAAAGAGCTAGGACCTCAAAAGATACATAGCTTCCAAATTCGTGGGCATCAACTCTCGACGTTGTATCGAACAATATGCACAGAATGCTATGGCACTAGCTACTTGTTATCAGAAGCAGTGATTATTGCAATGGACTACGTGCTGAGACCTGCAGTAATTTTTGAGCATTTTAGTCAAGGTAGGTGTATATACATATCTATCTCAAATATCTCAAATAAAAAGCTTGTTATCACTTGATGTGGGATAATTGTTCACAATCCAAAGTCGGTTCAAGCCTTCACAAAGACGGCTTCCGACCCTGCTGCGTAGGATCATGAACTGCGATTCCATCTGCAATGACCTTCTCTATCTTCTTATACTCAGATGCATCTACTATTCTTCCGTTCTCTGTCCATAAGACCTGTTGTGCAATACCTTGCCATATCATGGGCTCAGTACCCGGAATGACCTTCCACCCTGCATTTTCAGCAAAGACGGTAAACGACGTCCGGATGCTCGGATGATAGCACATTTCTAAAACGACACCTTGGTTCCCATCCTGCCTTGTCATAAGAGCCTCAATGCATTGTCGAGCAGTCTTCTCACCGTCAGTTTGTGGCGGAAAATCCGGGACGGTACCGACGACGAAGAAAGGTGCAGGAAGTGCTTTGGCTTCATCGGTCGAACCGACAAATATAAGCTTCGCTTTGAAGGAAGGAACTTTTGAAAAGGATGACATGATGTCTTCCGCTTCGTTTTGGAGCCTATTTACAATATAGATTTCGTTCACATACAGCCAGTGATGCAATGCATAGATGGCGCTGCGGCAAGCACCACCGGCTCCAATAACCAATCCAGGACGTTTCTTTCCCTCCTCCTGCTGAGCAGGTGTGGTGTTTCGCAGGAATGATTCCCGGACACCTACAGTATCCGTATTGGTGCCGATATATTTGCGCTTGCCCAACTCGTCCAGACGGATAAAGACGGTGTTTATTGCTCCAATTGCCTTAGCTTCCTCAGTTAAGTCATCCACCAGGGGAATGAATGACACCTTGTGCGGCATCGTCACCGCGGAGCCGACACATTCGGGTTTGCATAGTAGATCTAGAAGATCTTGTTTGTTCGTAGACTCAAGAGCCTGATAGGACCATGGCAGATCTCTCAGAGAGAAAAGTGTATTATGAAGGGTTGGAGCGAGGGAATGCTTCAGCGGATATCCAAGGAGATAGGTATTTCCTCGTTGGTGTCTGGGTCTTTGATCTAACAAGGAAGACCCGTAGCGAAAGGAGTCTTTCAAAGCAATATCCAGATCTGACGGTGTTTGATAAGGGGAAGACATTGTTGAATATATGACGAGATTGTAATATTTTATTTAATGAAAAAAATTAATTTTGCCAACTGGGAATTGGTTATCAGTTTCCATTGAAGCCCAGTATGGGATGATGAAAGTACCTAGATGCACTTTTTTTTTGATAATCCAATGCTCAATCGATTAGCCGCAATTCGAGATTCACAATACTTGAATCCCCTCATGCACAATTCAGAATGACCCGAGGATAAGGCAATTCTGATAAATGGAAAATACCTTAAACGCAGGGAAATTAGTGCCAAAGTCAATATTTTTTGACAAGGTGCAAAACTACGGCTATTGAATCAGGCGGTCACGTGCTATAAGGGTGATCCAAAATTAGGTATTGAACAATCTAAAAATCACTTAACCTTCCCAAATTAAGAAGTAAAAGTAGTACGACCCAGTTAAAACGAAATAATTGGTCGTAAGACAATTAAACTGACTGTTTCGAATGCAGAGCAAAATCTGGATCAACAGGAGAATAGCGGTTAAAGACACTGCCGGTACCGATTTAACAGGGATTCGTAAGCTTAATGGCAAGTAGAAGAGAGATATGAACAATGCAACAAAGATAATAACATATCATCCCGACCACTTCTTTCAGAATATCTATCGTCTTTCCATTCTATTTGACTGTTAATTGACCGAGATTAGATCAGATAATGATGTCCGATATGGACTATATTCCAGCGATATCGTCCATGTCATTAGGTCGTGCTGCGGTCCATGAACTCCCTGAAAAGCTTAGACGGGCGGCCGAAGCAGGCTTCAAAGGGGTTGAGATGTTCTACGAGGATTTAGAATATCTCGCCAAGGCTCACGGGACTATCAACCCTGAAAGTCTCTATGAAGCGGCTCGAAACACGAGGAAATTATGCGACGCAAACAATCTCAGAGCTATAAGCTTGCAACCCTTCCTGTTTTACGAAGGTCTAACAAATCGTGATGAACATGAGGCAATGATCCAAAAGCTGAAAGTCTGGTTTCAGCTCGCAAAATTACTGGGAACAGACCTCATCCTAATTCCGTCGAACTTCGCAACTGAAAATGTCTCTGGGGATATGAACTTAATTGTGCAGGATTTGGTTGAGGCTGCTGATCTTGGTTTGCGAGAAAGCCCTCCGATCCGGTTTGCATATGAAAGTCTAGCGTGGGGGACATACAACAATACATGGGAACGCATGTGGGAGGTTGTCCAGCGAGTAGATCGTCCGAATTTCGGCTGTTGTCTGGATTCTTTCAATATCGCCGGAAGAGTATGGGCAGATCCAACTAGTCCAACAGGAAAGATGCCCAATGCGGATGATGAGATGAGGCGTTCATTGGAAGAGCTGAAGAGAACCATGGATGTCAAGAAGGTTTTCTTGGTGCAGCTGGTTGATGGGGAACGAATGCAATCTCCCTTGATCGAAGGTCATCCATTTTATGTCAAAGGACAGCCAACAAAGATGTCTTGGAGCCGAAATGCACGGCTATTCTTGTATGAACAAGACAAAGGTGGCTACCTTCCAGTTGTAGATGTGGCTCGAGTGATCCTGAAGGATCTCGGATACCGAGGCTGGGTATCAATGGAGCTGTTCTCGCGCACAATGTCGGATCCTCAGCCCAGTGTTCCTTCCGATCATGCACAAAGGGCAATTGCGGGTTGGAATAAGCTTCAAACAGAA
The DNA here is from genome assembly GCA_029606265.1 of Paecilomyces dactylethromorphus. Lineage (NCBI taxonomy): Eukaryota > Fungi > Ascomycota > Eurotiomycetes > Eurotiales > Thermoascaceae > Paecilomyces > Paecilomyces dactylethromorphus. The sequence goes on from JAPVCE010000009.1 coordinate 215,111, forward strand.
CTGGGACTGTGCAAAAGAAGTCTGCTTTGACTTGCATCAAATAGTAGCCTTTTAGGAGTCTATAAGAATTCTAATGTGGGTATCAAATCTTTTGCTGAGCTGACTGAAACGTAAAATTATTGACGTCCATATCGTTAGAAAGAAATCCGAGATTCTGTGCAAATTGACTCGCCTCCCCATCGTATCTGCAATTCATTAAGCCAAGAAATTGTGAGAAAGGAAACGCTTGCCTACCTTGCAGTCGGGAAAATGGATAACATGTCATCATAAAGACTATCCAAGTAGGAGTCACTTGTGGACTCTAGATTCGAATTTTCGTACGATCCCTATGGATTAAAGTGTAAGATAGTGAATCAAAACATTATGGAAAAAGGGCGCTTCTCACAGTGTCATAATTTTCCGGAATGGTAACACTGATACTATCAGGCGAAACCATGACGGTCTCTTTGTTTCCAATAGAACGCCCAGTTCGAGTCTCTGTTGTTGATCGTATTTCGGGAGTCACTTGTGTCAAAGATATAAGAGCATCGCCAGCAGGGTTTTGCAGGGTCCCAAGTTGTGTCAAACTGCCTCCCTCATTATTGTGATATCTATTCAGTCTTTCAAGAAGTGAGCTATATCTGTTCTTCAATGAATGAATAGCCTGACATGAGAGTGCATGGCCACAGATCTCAATACAGTCTTGAGCCTGCAGACCGAAACTCATGAGTAATGACGATGCCCCAACAATCTCAGTTAGACTGAGGTACTGGACTAGCATTCCATGTGTGGAATTTAGTGCCTCCTCCAGTAAAGACGCAAGATGACTTCCAATCTGGCGGATTTCTCTGAAGATTGTTAAAAGCACAAAATTGTAGGTTAGATGCAAAGTTAGAAGTGGAGGGTTCCTGTACTCATGCAACTGGTGGTGTTTACTGAGAGAGTTGTACCACTGTTGAAGGTCTTGAACCATTTTTTCAAGACGGTCGACTTCAAGAGGGTCTTCGTATATATGGCTAAGTCTCCTCGTCAACTGTGTCAATTGATTGAAAATGCTGAGGACCCGTAGTGGTTTCCTTTCACACCGCTGAACTCCGTTTTCTGGCTGCGGCACCAGCGGTGCCCACAACTCCCACTCGTCTAAGCCGTTTTGATCCAAGTATGGGATATTTGTATTCCTTCCATGCGAAGCGAAAGAGTTTCTTCTGAGAATTGCCGATAATAATTTATCGATATAAGCCCAACCATGCCAAACATGTAGATATCTTTCAGACTTTTGTGCCTCTTCATCGTCAAGAGCCATGAGTATTCCAGTGGCCTGAGCCATAAGCATCCATGCAACTCTGAACTGGCTCTTACCAAGCTGTAGAAGAATCAATATAAGTGTAGCCTGAACATGCCCAACTCCGTATGCTTCGTCATGCAAAGCCAGGCGTAATCGAATATAGGTTTGAATATTCTCTGGATTCGTTCTACTGACAAAGTCAGAAGGTCCTTCTTTGAGGGCTGTACCGTAAGCAATGATTGCCCACAGACACAGTCGATGTCCTTCATCCTCAATGCTGACATCATTCACCGGCTTCTCCTCATACATCACGCGAAGAATATCGCGCCGTTCCACTATTGGGAACCAACAATGAACTGTTTGGAAGTAGAAATCGATCAGGTCCGAGGTATTTTCTGGGAATTTTACCGCCGAAAGTGTTTCTAATTCTTTCAACTTTTCAAACCCGAGCGATTGACCGTTATTGAGTGTCTCGTCCCTTTCTGAAGTATCTTCGGGAAGTAATTGATCTGCAGGTGGAAGAAGCATTTCGAGAGTAGGGAGCTCAATTGCCTGCACAGTGGCTGGCTGCATGGTATCGCCATTTCTAGTGAACAGTAGATGCTCCAGGTCTCGCGCAATCTGTGACTTGCGCCAGATATCGGCTGTATCGTCCAAAAATTCGGCATCGTGAAACTTAGCACTGCCATAACTGCTTCGAATCAAAGTCTGAACGACATTTTCAAAGTTCGAAATATGCTGATTGCATAACCCCAACAAAGCCTCAAGCCCTCTGACATATCCTGTTGGCAATCCTCGTTTCTTTGCATTGCCGTAGGTACAATTTCTTTTAAAGAGCCTGCAGACCGAGCATGTGGGTTGTTTTCCATCACATTTAGATTTTCGTTTGCGACAATGGTCACAGGCTTGACCGATCCGTTGGCGTTTTGAAGCCAATTCTGATTCTGACATTGGTATTTGTAATGACCTCCATGTGGTTTGAATTTCGAACTCACCGTTCTACTCTATTTGGACAAGCATACTTAGCACTAAGGATTACTAACCGAACAATATCCGAACGTGGGGAAATATGCGGGGAAACCCCGTGACCGGCTATATCTACATCCATCACTCTTGCCTTTCACGGCCAAGTCCGATGTCCCTGAGATGAATGTTTTCTTGTGACATTTGTACATCTTTTAATTTTTCGTTGGCTCCGACGGTTAACATGGCAAAACCATTGGAGGAGACATTGTCGAGATGGAACATTTGACTGGTCTTCCCAGATCTCGAAAACGCGGCTTCTGCAGCACAACTGAGCCGTCAGAAGCCGGGGACTCTCGGGCAACAGACCCTTGCAATAAAATAAGAGTGACAGGGGATACAGCAGAAACAGATGACAATTATGTCATTTCCAAGTTGAGGTCTGATTTAGATAGCCATCAACTATATAACCATCTTCCTCGGCCGCTTCGTCATCAATACCACGGAGATGAAAGCCTTGTTCTGGTGGGATTTTGGGGAGCTGGGAAAAGGACTCTTGGCTTCATTGCCTCTGTGGCACTCCGTCGAGAGTTTGTTGATTTCGACGTGATGTTTGAACGAAGGACGGGACTCTCACGTGGCGCTTACATCGCAACCCATGGGCCGAGATCATATCGCAATGTGGAGTATGAAATCACTGTCGAAGTTTTGAAAACTAAAAACAAAGGTTGTGTCCTGGTCGGTTTTTTCATGATGGCTGATCAAAGACAATGCCAGCTGTTGCAGGAATTGTCAAAGAGCAATCCCGTTATCCATATCATGCGTGAGAGAGAGAGCCTTCCAAATTCGATGGGGCATGATAGAGACAAGGTCGACCATGCATACCATATCAATAATAGATTGTGCGGGCAGTACGCAAATTTCGACTATTTCAACATTACGCAGCAGACAATTTCGAACACAATAGGACCTCTGAAACTAAAGCAGACCGAGCAGGATTTCGTTCGCTTTCTTCATAGTGTATTCAGTCGACCACTACGTCTGATACACTCTGCTGATGCGCTTTCTCGCAATTATACATATTCTTTACAGGTTCCTTTGGTTTTGCTAGACAGATCAGATGTGGATTTCACAGAATTAGATTCAGGTGCCGACTCGATCAACGTGATTGTCGACCCCAGCTTCGCTGATCTGAAATATTCCTCTCATCTGCCGAAACAAATGGCTATTCTAAGGAGGCACACGCGTGTTCCAATTATCTTGGATATCTGTCTTCATTCCGGACTGAAGCAGTCACGTTACACGAATCTCTTAGAGCTTGTGCTTCGCCAGATCCCCGACATGATAACTGTCTCGTTAGATACGGAACATGCTTTCGCTGATGTCCTTGCTGTGGCAAAATGTCATACCAAGATTATCGGGACTACACAATTATCAGATCGTTGGCCCTCCGAAAAGGACTCACCACAATGGCGCATAATATATGAAAAGGCAAACTCGCTGGGCTGCGATGCAATTAGGATAACGCGAATCCCAACTTCGCCTCTGGAGAACCTCGACTGCATCCAGTTCTTGATGCGAACAATGACTCCACGTGATATCCCAGTCATAGGCTACAATGTCGGACCAACCGGCATGACATCTGTCTGTTTCAGTCCTATATTATCTCCAGTTGTCTTGCCTTCATTTCAACAGGATGGAGTCACCTTGAAACAGGCACAAAATGCTCTGTACTCGAGCTTCACCCTCAGGAAAAAGAAATTTCCAATATTTGGAGAGAGTATTACATACAGTTTGTCACCTGCTATGCACAACGCAGCCTATAGCGCTTGTGGAATGCCACATTCATATTATACTTTCCAGAGTAGCCAATTTTCAGATATCAATCGCCTTCTGGAAAATGATGAAGTTGATGGCCTTGCTATTGCACTACCTTACAAAATGCAAGCTCTGTCTTTACTCGATGAGATGACAACCGACGTACAAGACATCGGTGCCGTCAACACCATTGTAGTAGATCGGAAATTTAATCAGGACGGAACATCAAAAATATTTTTGAGGGGTTATAATACAGATCATATGGGAATACGAACCTGTATTGAGAGGAATTTGTCACCAGCAAACGTTGTCACCAGTGAAACTAGTGCTCTCATTCTAGGTGCTGGAGGAATAGCGCGGGCCGCAATATATGCCTGTTATCAGGCTGGCGTGAGAAATATTTGCATTTTTAACCGAACCTTAGACAACGCTCAAAAATTTGCAGAACATTTCCGTCAGTGGGCTAGGTCTCGTGGAAACCCCTTGCATATAGTTGTTTTCGAGACATTGAACGCTTCTTGGCCTTCAAACATGTCTCAGCCCACGATCATCCTGTCATGCAGACCTGCACACAAGATTGGAGACCAAGAACCCCCAGCCTTCGACATCCCGGAACAATGGCTCAGAAGCAAGACCGGGGGTGTATTCCTTGAGGTACGTGGTAGAGAACCACACCAATATAATCCATTCATATATATGTCCCGACTAACTCTTCAATGTAGCTTGCTTATAAACCTCCAATCACACCGCTCATGAGACAAATGATGCAAAGATCATCACGCGGATGGATCGTTGTTGAAGGATTGAATGTCCTTGTGGAGCAGGCCATAGCCCAGTTTGAGATCCTTACTGGTCGACCCGCTCCTGTTCATGTCATGAAACGCGCTGTTAGAGAGCAATATGAGGCCACACGAGGATTTTATCGAGAGAATTCAGGATGATCTCCATACCAGGCGTTAAAAACATATACCATTTAGGAGAAATGGGCTAGAGGATTCAAATTTTTAATGTTATGTCTCTACAATAGAGTGTGGAACCAGAGGATCAGCAGGCAAAAACTTTTGAATTGGCTTCATCGACAAAAACATCTATCCCTCCAGCTATATATCATGATAGTCGCTATTGATAAAATATACTTATGAATAGAAAAATTTTTTTTTCATATCCGAGATTGTAAATCAGATATCAAAACAAAATGGCAAAAAAAACAACGTTTGGGAAAAGCGCGTTGAATGGTATCCGATTTTTTTGAATGTCAATCATGCCTCCTCTTATAACCTTTATATAGTAGATCAACAGTGGTACCAGCCCCGAGTCTTAAGTTTTTCGTTTAGAATTTTTCATAACAGAGTCTTGAAAGAAAAGGCAGTCATAGGAAATATTGCTGTATGGTATAGTATTTTGGTCATATGTATTGTGTAAATGGTGCGCTGATTCATTGCTGCAAATCAGCTTGCTATGTATTTCAAGCGAATCCTGTACAGGAAGGAGATTGCTTGCCATATAGAGGCGCATACGACAAGCGGTTTCGAATCTAGGCGGTATGTGGCGTCATATGAAGAAAAGGCATCGTAACTCAGCCATGCATCCATCCTCCGTCCTGAAAGAAGTCGGACATCTGCGGTTCTTGCCAGTAAAGCTGTCGCCATTCATCTTCCATTTCGGGTAAAGCTTCGAAGGCCACAGGCACGGATTGAGCAGTGTCAACGAATGGGAAGAGTTGGCGCCAGTCCGAATATCCCCTTGGTTCCTCGATAGATTCCAATGGTTGTGTCTGCGGGATGTCTTCGGATCTCTGAAAAGTAGTATCAGTGAACCTTGGTGGCGTGGCTATGTAAGCTCCATAGTGTTGATTTTGCAAATTCATCGAAGGCTGAGACTGGTGGGGGATCTGGGGATATTGTCTTTGCAGCTGTGGTGCTGGTTGTTGATGTAACTGGGAGTGCTGGGTCATCGGTGTTGTCGTGTCGGATGTAGTATCTGAAGTCCCACTCGGGTCACGGGAACCATTGAACTGCCCTGGCATTTCACTTCTCGCCAGTCGCAAATCCTGTTGGAGCCTTTTCGAATCCTCGAAGAGTCGAACAATCATTCTTGCATGTTGCCAATATTCTGCAAGTTCACGGAGAGAATACAAAGTGGAATCAAATCGTCTCAGAGCATTTATGGCTAACACGGGGTTAGAGAATCGCAATTCGACCCTTACTTGTATCATGGCAGTAAAGAGAGTATAAACCGCTGAGCACCAGAGATACTTCAGGCGATCCTTCTGACGAAGTTCCTCGAAAATTGATGCGATGACTCCAGCACCAGTACTGCAGATCTCCGCGTCATGAGGGCCGTAGTCATCTGAGTAGGCAGATGCCCTAGGATGCGGCCTGTGAAGGAGAATAAGGAAGTTATTGTACGTAAGGTGAAGCACAGCAGACCATGGGTCCAAATCTGAGGCACGCAGACGTAAGGTATCGGGCAATCGAAGGGACCAGTCTGCTAGAGCAGCGTCGGCTTGCGGAAGAGCGGCTTTTCGACGCTCAGAGCTCACTTTCAAGCCGAACCTCTCTTTGAGGATGTATGATATCATTGTGCAAAGCTCAGTGAAATGAGTTACGAAGTCGACCTGTACCCTTGAGCCGCAGCCTTCGAAGTCCGATGGAGTCAAGGGCAGAACATCTGAGTCATCCAAATTTCTGTGGAGAAACATGTTAGTCTTTTGAAACAGCAACAGTAGTTATGCGCAACTCACATAGCCTGCGGTCGTCCATATGATAAGGATACCATCACGTCAAATTGAACCAGAATCCACCATACTCTTCGCCACGTCCTTCGATCTTCAGCACTAAAACTGCTTGAGACCGGATTACGATGCATTCCTATGCCTGTAGCGAGTCTTGCTGCCACCCCGACCCAATAATAAGCATTAGCCGAAACATCATCATCGGTGGAATCCGAGTGCCATGTCAAGAGGAGCGCCACTTGAACCAGAATATCTCGATTCCGCTCAATTCGCGCGTCAAACAACCACTTGCAACGTCGGAAAAAGGCCACTTTCAACGCATCTCGCTCTGCCTTTGGGCGAGATACGTGGGCTCCAACAAGCAGGATAGCTTGGAGGATAATGATCGGTGGGGGGTCAGCGGGATCTCGGTTTCGGTACTGCGTCATAAACATATCCTCGTCGACAATTGGATATCCAGGATTTACATGAGTAAAAAATGCCTCCACTAACTCGTCTGCCAATGACTGTTCAGGCAATGAAAGCGCATCCTTGAAAAGCTCATCATGGCCAGTTTTTAGATGCCGCTTAGGGATATCATTTCCTGCAAAATGATACTCATCGCCATCTTTTCCTCGTTGTTGACGGATAAGGAACGATATGTTGGAAACGTCATGCCCAACATATATCGCACGCACTCCTCTTTGAATTTCCCTCTGATCCAATTCATCCTCATCAATTAGCTTTACTAAGTGCTTCTCCAGCTCCCGATGGTCCTCATGATCAGTCGATGGTTCAGATGATGATTGTTGGTTGTAAGTCAGGTTCCTTTCATTCGTATTAGACCCCTCTTGTTGCCCCGAAGAACGACCCGTATGATTTGTCTGTGCAGAAAGACTGCTTTGCACACTTGACGGTGCGGCTGATGCTCCCCGTGTCGGGGACACTGGAGAAAGCAACTTTGAAGGAGTATCAGGTAAAGACGGTGGCCGGCAGCGGATTGGTACCGGGTCAAGAATCGAGCGGATAACTGGACGCTTTTTCTTCTCATGTATGCGACAATCCGTCTTTCCCGAAGACCGGCAATTGGAGCATGGTAACCCAACAATGCGGGCGTCACAGCGGACTTTTCTGTGGTGGCAATGGACACAGGCGGCGGATCCTGATCAGCAGGGAGATAGTTAGAGACATAACTTCTCCATTGTGCAATATTACAACGTCATTAAGAAAAGTATGAATCATACCCGACTTCCGCTTCATCACACCACCGCCTGTTGGTGTCCGACTGTCGCTCGCTGCGGAGAACATGTCGATGTCGAACAATACATCGGACGAGCTACATGCCTCGATGCCAAAGAAGCGCTCATGGTCGTAGCATTGTCGAGGCGCTATCGCTCACTGAAATTTAAGCTGCCATGAAAAATACCGAGGGCTACAGTCTATACGCGACGAGCATCCTGGAAGATAGGATCAGACCATCTGTGGGGCGGACGGACGGCGGACAGACGGCGCTCTTTGTTTTCCTAGCGGGGAATCGAGATAAGCACGTCACGTGGGATGCGGAGAAAGGCGAAACAAATGGTCTGGATTTCACCAAAGTCTCCATTGGCGATCCGCGCGATTAGCGGGGAATCAGGGTCCAAATAGCCGATAATTCATCAGTTTAAGAGGCAGATCAAATAATTAGATTCTTGAGGCTCCAATATTTGAATCCGTTCGAATCGGTCAGTACTGACATCGAGGATACGTATGGGAAAAATCTAGAGTCCCGCACACCCCCCCCCCCCAAAAGTCTGCTATTAGTAGTCGCCGTCTATCCGAGTTATCCTGAGTAGCCTTCTCGAAACGGGTAAAGCTTCCTGTGTTGCTTAGTCAAGTATACAGAAGAGTGCCAGAAATGACATTTTGAGGATGCGAATTTGGCCCTGATAGATGCCTTCGCTAGAGGTACAAATGTGGCAGACGAACGGTTCATAAATGCATTCTTGAATACAATCAAACACAGATGGTTAAAATGAAGAAACAACGGGGGGTCAAGATAGAAAAAGAAAAAGGTATATGCCATCCCATGTCCGATCCATGATTTTCCCACCTTGAGCGCCTGGGCCCCGGCCGCCATCCTTGCTCCTTGAGCTTCTGATAACACTCGCCAGATGAATCAACCTCCCAACATTACAGACAGGCGGCTAGTTATATAGTTAGATACATTGAGAGACAGGTTCTGGATACCCTTGGTCTCGTGTTGAACACTTGTCTTTCGCATCTGAAAAGAAGATAAAGGGAAATGGGGAAAAAAGACTAAACGGAGGGGAAACGATTTTTTTTTCCAAGTGTACAAGTCCGCCACCGAAAAGAAATACCCTTGATAGGGTGTGAATATAGGAATTCACTTCAGTTTCCTCCAAAACTCACTGTACAGTCGCTCAGCACACCGCGACTCGTCCGCCGTGCGGTCGGGTTCCGCTTCACAGGTTGCAGACAGGCTCCGCACAGAGGCTTGCTAGGAAATGCTTCGCTGGCGTTGTCTTTCCGCGAGAGAGGCGGGTACAGCCAGTGAAAGTTTCCTTCGGTTCACGCTCGACCATGAAACGGACAGGCCTCCATTCACCACTGTCGTCCGACAGCGGTGTATTCCCGTACTCCAGAAGGCTGCGGGACCATATAAAGTGAACCTTTAATAGGATTCGCCACCGGTGCCGTTGTGGCCCTGGCCTACCATAGATGTGTAACCATAGGCCGATGTGTCCTGTGACGGGTCCAGATTCGGACTGAGGATGCTGTTGGAGTTCTCGGGGCCTCCAGGAAAACCGGTGGCACCGGTGTCTGCAGTTGCTGTGTTCGCTCGACCGGCCTGAGGACCGCTGACCGCACCGCCAACTGGACCACCCGTATAACCACTGCTCGTTGGCCTGTTCTGGTTCTCTCCCCGTGCGGACTGGGTCTGAAAAATAATCAGCCTCATATTCCATGTGATGACATAGATGGAAGGAGAAGTAGTGAGTTGAAAGGGGATCTGTGAGACCATAAATATCTCCTTGTTGGACTTACCTCACGATATTTGGAGAGATAGATCTTGAGAGCTTCAGCGTAGTTTTCAAAACCTAGAGAAGTCATAGCAAAGAGGATGTCCTCGCCATTTACCGTCTTGCGCTTTTCTTGCTGGCATTTCTCCGAAGCTGTCAAGCGTCAGCAGGGTAAGCAACTTAGAGAAGATAAGGAGATAGCATAGCTAACCTTCGCTAGTAATGAAGGAAATAAACTCGCTCACACATTCCTGCATGCATTCTTTTGCCTCCTTTGCTATCTTGGCATTTTCCGGCAGGGCGGTCTTCATGATGCGAGCCACTGTAGAATAATCACGGATATTAGTACTTGAAACTGATTTAAACGGCCCATGGTTTGTGATGCGAAAAGGACGGAGCGATGACGGAGAACCATCAACCGTGCTATATGCGGAACACGCGCCAATACATCCCACCAAGCAGCTTGCGATGCGATGCAGATCATGGCTGGAAAGGAAGACGAATGAACAGTAGTCATTCAAATATGCTTAAAGTCCAATCCTTCCTGTTGGGACACCGGGGGGTTGGGAACGGGCAGGGTATAGCGAAAGGGAACGGTCGCCTGCAAGCAGTAGAGGCAAGGTACGCACAAATCAGGAGGACAGAGGACATGCAAGGACACGTAAACTTACCATTTGCAATCGGGAGCCATCGATCCTGCTCCTTCACTTCGAACTCGCCCTGGCCCTGTGCTTGTGTATCTTGGTTTTCCCTTTCCATGTGTTCCGGGTCGTCGCCTGATTGCGCTTCAGGTTCCACCTCTGGTTCCTTTGGAGGAGAGGCCGAAGACATGATTTTAGGTGTTTGGGTACGTGCAGCGGATACCGGCTTGAGGCGAGGATCGTTCGGGATGCTCTGCTGGCAAATGACCACGTCAGAGGTGCGCGAAAAGGATCTTTGCTCCAAAGGCTATGCCGCGCTGCGTCAGGGGGCGTCTGACTGGGCAGCGATTTGCTTCACAATCGCCCGAACGTGGGAACTGCCAACTGTGTGGGGGAAATGGGGCAGCAGTTCTGTTCTATTCTGTTCTGCTCAGCTTCGCTTTGGCGGTGTACGACTCCGATGAAAGCGCTTTAGATTATAATGGCGCAAATCGCTGATTTTTCCACACAATCAGAGATGCGCAACCGCAGTCACCGTCAGACAGGTCTACCTGCACGCTGCAGATTCAATATCAAGGCGTGCGCGGAGCTGAGAGAGGCAACGCTAACTGGTTCGCGCGTTACTGGCACGCGGAGGACAGTGGGGGTTTTAATCACTGGAGACGGGACTCGTTCTCCGTACAGCTGGCGCAGACGGAGGCAGTGATGGCGAACGAGAACAGCGTGTGTGTGACTCGATCAAGAGACAATACTTAGATACTGGCGAAGGTGGGTTCTCTTCGCACGAGGGGTGTTTGCCCAGCGGCCGTGCTTCTTGTTGATGCGCGCAACCCGCCAGCAATTGGCGAACCAGAACGTCGCGGACGAAGCGTCGCGCGACCGGCAGGGGACGGGCTGGAGCTTCCACAGCCGCAGCAGAGGAGCAACGGAATCTGACTGGCGGACGAGGTCGGAGTTGAAGACACAACAACAGAGCAAGCTTGATGGTTCACACGACCGACACTGGTTGATGATGGATGATGATGAAGCTTAGTTGAAGGAAGCGGCAAAAGAGAGACTTATCCTGGACGGGATGATGACGGCAAATCCCCCCTCGCGCAGTTTCTTGCCATCTCCCTCGCCTTCCATCCTGGGCGCCTGAGGCAGCATTCCATGCCGGATACAGCCTGGTACGGTACCACCATCCCTTTTTGGAAACTCTCTCTGTGGGGCCGCCCAGCGTCCGGTATGGATACCGTATGCAACGGGACTCCATTTCCAATGTTCTTCGGGGCTTCTCTAGCTGGATCTAACGTACCGCGCCGCGGGGGCCATCAGCCTTATGGCAGATTAGTACTATAGACTACTTGTCGGTTCCTTCATCCTCCTCTGTGCTTTTTTGCTGACGATTGAACTAAATTTCCACCAGCCGAAGGTATCTAGTAGGTGAGCTGGTGGACTTTTGAGTCTGGAGGTGATGTTTAGGGAAGGTCAAGGCTGTCGAATAGCGCGCGGGAATGGCGCCCAGCAATCCGAATAACAACAATACCAGGTCCCTGGGACTTGAGAGAGCACGGATCGGCACGAGACTCTAAATTACCTCTCCAATCAATCAGCGGGACTCTTGTGAACATACCTGGCTTTCTTGCCGTTACACCCCCTCGTCCCAGCTCCTTCATCTCCCGGGCAGAGTATCCGCAGTTGAGCGATTCTTAAGACATCCAATCTGACCTTTGCTCAGCACACCATTGACTATTAGCATTGTTTTCAGTGTGTCAAAAGCAATAACTATCCTTTCGGGAGGCAGGAGATAAGAGGTTTCCGGAGGCTTCGCTTATGACTCCAAGTCTCCCCTGCCAAATGCGATACGAAGACGGGAGTCTCAGGCAGTTGATGCAGGGCAACAACGAGGCGAGTTTGGGCAGAATATCCGGGATGGAACTGCAAACTGCACGAAGTCGTCAACAGACTAAGCATTAATGGAAATGAGGCTGCCAGGGAACTGCATATTGATGCAGGTATCGAACCCAGAGAATACATTGTCCGGAAGTGGCCATCAATCGCCGTCAATAAACCTCTACAGTTACTAAATGCCTGGACTGAGGACTTATCGTTGTCGATCAGGAAAACCGAAATGGAAAATGCAGCTTGTCCCTCCTTCCTCTAATTTCGCCTGGGACTTCTAAAGGGGTGCACCCACCTAGGTTTGCTGCATCGGACAACGTGTCCATAAAAATGTTTATTTTCAAGTATCAGATGCTATGAACATGCGTTAATGTCCTGCAGATTTCCATATTCATCCACTTCAGCCGTCCTTGCTGCTGGGTGATGTTCTCCACTTCTTGACTCCCGATGTCAGACCCCGCGCCTCTCGGCAGCCAATGACAGAATCTATTTCTTTGTCAACGGCTGCCCTACCTATCATCAGCAGAGTACGGCCAGAACAGTCACAAATGCTCTGGACCTCAATGAGTCTCAGTGGACACAATCCTGTCGCAGAATCCTGTGTATCTCTGTCTCATCATTCCAACAAACACATATCAACCGCTCACCCCTCCCATCACGCTCAAGGCATGGTGTTGAAGAAGGATCAGTATAGGCGAAGACAGTGAACGCGGTACCTGACACGGTGGACCGAGAGGGAACGAGCGTCGCAGTAATGTCCAATAATGCTGATTACAAAGCCACTAGTCCAACGGCCAACGAAACGGCCCAGGTCCACGGTCAATCAAGGATATTCAGCCATACAAAAGACCTATCATACCCTCCATACTTACCACACCTGCAGGTGTCCGCCTCATTGGGCCTTCGCGCATAGCAGAGCCAGCTCACTTTGCTACCTTCTATCTAGACCATACGCTGCGATGGAAGTGACAGAGATACATGGACGTGGAGAAAAAAGTTACCTAATGGGATAGCAGCTAATTACTACCTGCCCTCAAGGAAGACTGCAACGTTAGAGAAAGCAGGGATGAGTGCTGTTCGTACAGTACATGATTTTGGTATACTTGCAATGGCCATGATCGAAGTCCTCCCCGTCTTGTCATTGCAAGCTTTTTAGGCATGGTTGCGTCTCCAACTCAACTTTTCTCATCCACATTTATCTGACACTTCGCATCCGTCGGCTGATGACGTGTGGAAGTATACCGGCATACTTGGGTGTCGTGTCCCCGAGGGCAGTTTGGGCTAGAACCCGTCCAGTTCACAACCCTCGTTGTCACTATCAAGCACATGGTCCATAAGATCGTGCGTAGACTGATGACACATATCCTTTAGTTGTGCATCCCTAGTCGTGGCTGTGTCTACCAGTATTCCGATATCTCTCTCGTCTGCATGGAGGTCAATTACGCAGCGGATATTCCCTCAAATATCCAGCATGTCGCCACTTGTATATGTTCCCTCACTGTTGCACAACTTGTACATTGTTCTTTTTCTGTAGGTCGAGAGGCATTAGTGTTTAACTTATTTCACTACTCCATAGAAAGATACAGTGAAGAACATAAGTGGAGCCTAAACAGCAGACGGTAAACTCACCTTCCAGTTGTCCATTTCAGTCTGCTTCGCCTTGTACTGCTTGAGCAGCTCATCCAAGACTTGCTTTAGTCCGTCGGAATTCGTCTTCAGCGAAGGAATAACATCCTTGATAGTTCGTTCAACCAGAACCCCGTTGACCATGCGGAAACATTTCCTGTCCTGAGGTAGGGGCTCAAGAGTTTCAATAACGAGCCTATAACAAGAAGATCTAGATCAGTTCCAAACTTCCAGGACATGGTAATAAAACGAATGCGCCTGCAAAACTCTCACGCAACAAAACAGCTCTACAGGCAGTCGCTGGGAGCATCTATTGCATCTTTGGCAAGGAGAAGTGAGAAACTCACTTATGCTCTTCGGTTTCCTGCTCTATATCACCAATCTTCTGCGCAAGTTGCTGTAACGTGTTTTTGAAATTCGAGTATTGGAGTTGGAGCTCTGTCTGTCATTAGCTGCCGTTCTCCTGCGCAAAAGAAAGACATGCGACATCAATGCCCTACCCTGCTGCCTTTTGACGCTAACCTGCTGCTGACTCGCCATGATGAACAGTTGAGGTCGTTACACCGTTCACGATGAGCTGGTGCGCTATGACGCGGGGTGATAGCGAAAGTTGAACGATACTCCGCCAAGATCGAACCGGCCTACCGACCCGTGTGTGAGAGCTCCCACCGGAACGCTCAAAGTCTCCGACCCACCATAAGAGACCATCCGTGCTTGCAGTCTTCAGAGACAAGAGACTTAGTGCAGAAGGTACGATGAAGTAGCCTATATTTTGAGAATAATATCTGCTTGATAATACTTTTATTTGCTACACTAATATCTCTAGCGTCAAGTCTGATCACTAGTCACAAATATTTAAATTTTCGATACTATGAAGAAATAAAATCGGACCACGAAGACACAACCTAACAATCGTAGTTAAACTGTTCAAATTGGCTACATTTAGTTTCATCCTTAACCGATTTAACATGTAAGATAAAGATAATAGCAAGATGGAAGTCTTGCAGTCCATGGCTTTGCCCGCAAAGTATGTGGCATTGATTTGTAGAACGTGATTGGCTGGATAATCACGTGGCGATAACATTAGTCATCAAAATTTCAAAGTTTGGTTTGCATAATTTGCACCTCAGGCGGAATAGATGCTGGACACGTATCAAAGGCGCGTTGATTTTCCAGCAGCAATTGCTCTCTAGGCTGCTTCGCGCTGCCATACTATTTATCAGCCTCTCCTGACCATATTACCTTGTTTATAGCCGTTTGATACCCTCTGCATCCAAAATGGCGCGCGACGAGCCTCCAGCCAAGAGGCTGAAAAGCTCCAACCTCCCGCCACCTCTGCGTGATGCCAAACGCCGCGACATTGATAATTGGGAGACGAACCGGATGCTCACATCTGGTGTCGCGCAGAGAAGAGATTACGATGCAGACTTTGCGCCTGACGACGATGAAGGCACTCGAGTTCACCTGCTGGTCCATGATCTGCGTCCGCCATTTCTGGACGGCCGTACCATTTTCACTAAACAGCTGGAACCCATTTCAGCTGTTCGAGATCCTCAGAGTGATATGGCTGTCTTCAGTCGGAAAGGTAGCAAGGTTGTCCGGGAACGACGCCAGCAGCGTGAGCGACAGAAGCAGGCGCAGGAGGCGACTAACGTGGCCGGCACGATATTGGGTAACTTGATGGGAATCAAGGAAGATGAGGGAGACAGCGCAGTCGCTGCGCCTATTGAAGACGAATACCGTGGAGGGAATAAGTTTGCACACCATATGAAGAAGGGTCAGGGTGGATCCAGTGCGTTTAGCAAGAGCAAGACACTCCGGGAACAGAGAGAATTTCTTCCTGCGTTTGCGGTTAGGGAAGAGCTCCTACGGGTGATCCGGGATAATCAGGTTGTCATTGTTGTTGGTGAAACAGGTTCGGGTAAAACGACGCAGCTTACCCAGTTCCTACACGAAGACGGCTACTCGAAGTTCGGCATGATCGGGTGTACACAGCCACGAAGAGTTGCTGCAATGAGTGTTGCCAAACGTGTCAGTGAAGAGATGGAAGTTGAGCTTGGAAGCACCGTTGGGTATGCAATCCGTTTTGAAGATTGTACTAGCGACGAGACAGTTATTAAATGTAAGTTCTATCCCTGCGCCTGTCGATATGAGAAGCGTAACTAACATTTGCACAGATATGACGGATGGTGTCCTGCTTAGAGAATCGTTGGTGCAGCCGGATCTTGATAAATACTCTTGCATTATTATGGACGAGGCGCACGAAAGAGCTCTAAATACAGATGTGTTGATGGGCCTGATTAAGAAAGTTCTTGCTCGAAGACGTGACTTGAAACTGATAGTCACATCGGCTACGATGAATTCCGAACGATTTTCTCGCTTCTATGGTGGTGCGCCTGAGTTCATTATTCCGGGCAGAACTTTTCCGGTTGATATTCATTTCTCTCGCTCACCTTGTGAAGATTATGTCGACAGTGCGGTCAAGCAGGTCTTGGCTATTCACGTTTCCCAGGGTCCAGGTGACATCCTCGTGTTTATGACTGGACAGGAAGATATTGAAGTGACCTGTGAGCTTATCGATGAGAGACTGAAATTGTTGAATGACCCGCCAAAGCTTAGTATATTACCAATTTACAGTCAGATGCCGGCCGAACAACAGGCGAGGATCTTCGAAAAGGCCGCTCCTGGTGTGCGGAAGGTTATCGTGGCTACGAACATCGCCGAGACGAGTTTGACTGTTGACGGAATTATGTTCGTCGTGGATTCTGGTTATTCCAAATTGAAAGTATACAATCCCCGGATGGGTATGGATACTCTTCAAATCACGCCTATATCGCAAGCCAATGCATCTCAACGCTCTGGCAGAGCAGGCAGAACGGGGCCTGGAAAGGCTTATCGTCTCTATACCGAACAGGCATTCAAGAATGAACTTTATCCGCAAGCGATCCCTGAAATTCAGCGGACCAGTCTTGCAAATACCGTCCTTCTTTTGAAATCTCTTGGAGTGAAAGATCTCCTGGATTTCGATTTCATGGACCCTCCGCCGCAAGAAACGATCACGACATCACTTTTCGAACTCTGGTCACTGGGTGCGTTGGACAACCTAGGTGATCTTACGCCGCTGGGTCGTCGCATGACACCGTTTCCCATGGACCCACCGCTGGCAAAACTACTCATCATGGCTGCTGACGAGTATGGATGCAGTGAAGAGATGTTGACCATCGTCTCCATGCTTTCTGTGCCCAGTGTCTTCTACCGCCCGAAAGAGCGACAGGAAGAATCGGATGCTGCCCGTGAGAAGTTCTTTGTTCCGGAATCAGACCACCTCACTCTTCTACATGTGTATACGCAATGGAAAGCCAATGGTTATTCGGATGCATGGTGTACCCGACACTTTCTTCATTCTAAGGCTCTGAGAAGGGCTAAGGAGGTTCGTGAGCAACTTCACGACATCATGACCGTGCAGAAAATGCCTCTAGTCAGCTGTGGGACTGATTGGGACGTCATTCGAAAGTGTATCTGTTCTGGGTATTATCACCAGGCTGCCAAGGTCAAAGGGTTGGGCGAGTTTATCAATCTTCGCACTAGCGTGACGGTGCAGCTGCACCCCACTAGTGCTCTGTACGGACTTGGTTACGTGCCGGAATATGTGGTCTACCACGAGTTGATTTTGACGAGCAAGGAGTACATGTCTACTGTCACAGCTGTGGACCCTCATGTAAGTTTCCTCTTTTTCCCATCTGTTAACGAGCGAATCAAATAGCTAACATCTACGATAGTGGCTTGCGGAACTCGGTGGTGTCTTCTACTCAGTCAAAGAAAAAGGCTACTCACACCGTGAGCGGCGCGTGACTGAACAAGAGTTCAACCGTCGCATGGAAATTGAAGCTCAGATCGCAGCGGATCGCGAGCGTGCTGCTGCAGAGAAAGAGCGCGAAAGGGAGCGTGATGATCCCTCTAGACGGAAGAGGGAAGTTGAAGCTGGTACTGGTGGTCGGTCAGTTGTCCGACGACCGGTTATTGGCGCAGGAAGAAGAGTTGGGGGCATGGTCACAACCTCCTCGTCCTCCAGGCCTTCATCAAACGGGACCGGAGGTAGCTCTGGTGGCAGCGCTGTGAGAAGACCGACCGGTCCCCGGAAGCCTGGGAGGGCCTTCTGAATAGATTAAACCCGAACTTCATCTTGGATACCCCTGCGATTGTTTTGTATAGAAGGCACAACTTACCAGGAAGTCATTGCATTTGCATACCCCGTTTATCTTGTACATGATGTTATGACCTGTACATAGAAGCATGTCGACATTTGTCTTGTCTTGTATAATAAAAATAACCTGACTTGGAATATCGGAATCGATAATTACCTTGACTCTATTCCACTAGGCCCGATACGCTCTGAAACAATCTTCCCCAGTTACACGTAGCGCAAGAATCCGGGAAAATGAAGTTGACTCACTACGCTTACATACAACAGAAATTCTATGACACGTAATTCGGATAGGTAGTAAAAAGAAAGAGAGAAAGAAACATGCAAATGGCCACATAGTCGGAACAAGGTCGTCATTGTTTTCTCCCCATCCTCTCCGGCTATTTCACATTTTATAATTGTAACAATGTAGGGCTCAAAGAGACCGCTCCCTGACTTCGTCCACGCCTTCAGTTAATGAAGTTGATACAGAAGAAATGAAGGATGATGCTTCCGAAAATGTAATCCGCGAACGCTCTATACAAACCCAAGCATTAGTCCTATCTATCGCACACTTGCATTCATTTATGATAACCTGCTCACCTTTCTGGAGAGACACTCGGAGTATTTTCTTCCTCTGAAGTAGCCTTTCCTGTCTTTCCCTTCGAGGGTGTCTTGGTCGCACTGGTCGTATCGCTCGTTTGCATCCGCAAGCTGGCTGTGAGGACGAACTGGCCAACTGCGGCGGAGAAACCGCTTAGGAAGGCGTTGAAGGGCTGTTGGGGGATTGAATGTTAATTGAATTCAACGGCAACTGTTGAAGGAAAGGAGGTCTCGAATGGGATAGTATCATCATGCATAGGCACAGTGAGGGGTATGGATATCTTGGCTGGCAAGTTGCGATATTCTATCCAGATAGACACTTGCGGCCTTGATAATGCATCGTAGCCAGTAAAAAGTATGACTGTTCCATATCACTTACATAATTGCCAGCCAACACACAGTAGACAAATTGTACCACTCCTACTAGGACCAGGAATCCCATAAATGCATCCAAGAGCAGGATGCGCTGGGGCGTTTGCGTGATATATCGCTGCCAGATATGGAGGACGATTTCCTGAACAGACGAGTTCGCAGACAGCGACGTGACGCCGGTGGAAGAAGCTGGTTGTGTCGTCTTCGCGGAGGTTGCGGCGGAGGGTGCGGCCGGAGTGGTGGAGCCAGCCTGTCTTTTGGGCGCCATTGTGAATGTGAGGAATGGGAAATAAGGTAATATATGGAAGAATCGAGGATCCCGAGGTTGCAGACGTGCGCCAAGGAAAATCGTTTGGTGTATTGACAGAGTGTGCCGCAAGGACAGACAATTATCCTCTGACGGAGTTGAAGCTGTAAAGCCGCGTGTCTACTTCATGATGCTGCGGAGCCTCTGCGGAGGAGGGCAGCGCCAAGACATGGCCCAAGCTCCATGCCGACTTCGCAGTGAGCTTCTAGACAATGTGTCTCTTGGTTATTTTTCTTTTGCGACGGTTTATGCAGTGAATAAAAAGGGGAATTTTTCTTTTGAATTTCTGGGGATATGGTCGGTGTATACTGCTTAGAAGTATTTTTTTTCAACCACTCAATAGTCGATGTTCCCTTCTCCCTTTCCATTTGAGAGGGAGACTATTGACGAATAGGTACCTAGTGAACACGGGCTTTAATAGCTATATTTGCTACGACAATTGTAGAAATGAGAATGCCTCTAGATGTCACCATATTTGAAAGACCTATCGTCATGTTCTCGGCATGAGTATCTAACCCATGGTGCAAATCACCTTACATCCTCCGATGAATGGGAGTATGGAAGTTTAAGTGCTGCCATTTCTATTGATCTGCTAGCGAATTTCAGATGAGTATGCGAGTCATAATGAACTAATGGAACATGGATGTCATTCTGCTAGGACCATTCACTCCAAGATACCCCCAAGGCACTCTATGTCATGTGTAAGCATCAATTAAAGTCCTCGTTATTTCCAGGTAACATACTCTAGTTGTCAGACAGGTTTTGACAAGAAAATATATATGAGAAAACTATATCTGAAATCGCGCATGTAAAGCCGCTTTGGGACGTTGAATTCTATTGATTTATCAATTACCTTCCTCCTATAGAAGGGTTCTCAAGTACTCCGGATAAGGTGCGTCCTGTCAATAACTGTTGGTTGGAGCTTTTCATATCTTTAATAGTCGTAACTCATCCGGCGCAAGAAGTATGTTATTGCATGACTATGGACTTTCCTTTTTTTTATGGGGAAAAAATTAGCATATGGCTTGAAACGAGAATTTTTATGACCCCCTTGTCGGATCCCACTTCCGGTCTTCTCGCAAGCAATATCGGTGCTTGTTTCACCCACAGTCTGGATCCGTTTATGACCGAGTGATATTAAGAAGTTAAAAAGTAGACGAACAATGTCGCCTATTTTAATCAATGTATTCTAATGATATCGAAATAATGCAGTTCAATTTGTGCGTATAGAGACCCCCGTATACTTCGAACCGCAGTTTGCCGACAAGATAATTATAGGAACACATTGAGATCAACTAGGGTTCTGCCATCTACTACCGGGGGTTAGAGATGCAAAGGATGATGAGCTGTTCATTGCAGATGATATAATAGAGCGTCGTTGGAGGAAAACCACATTCCAGGTGAGCTTGTTTTGCTTTATATTGTAGTCATTGCAAACAAATAGAGTGTCGAGGAAGATATTAACGGAATTATGGTATTGCTAAAGCAAGCAGTGTGCATATCGCTTACGTATGTTCCTTTTCGATGCGCACCTACCATATACTCGACGATGGAGCATCGAACAATATCTGGCAGGTTCTTTGCATACTCTGGGATGATGGGAATATAAAAAAAATTGATGCAACTCATTTCCAGGTAGCAATTTGGCCGAGGGCTGTCGCAATTCTATATGTCTTGCCTTGGCCTATCGACTTATCGATATTATAAAAAGGGATATTTTGCCCTGAAGCTGATCGAGTTCACCGGAGATAAGAAACGCCCGGGCGTGAAGTTCTGCTGGCTTGAGAGATGAGGGTCATTTCAAAAGGAAATGCTTATTCTTGAATCCCCTTCATCGAAAATGTGCGACCAAGGTCTAAACAAAGCCAAATTATAAAACCGTAACAAGGACGGCAATATATGTGCAGCACAGGAATTTTCGCTCGAAACCCATGACGCTGTGAATGAGCTTCTCCCCAGGATCGAGTTCTCCCAGATGCAGTGAATCTCAAATGGGATAGAAGCCGTGAGCGGGGTTGGTGATAGTTAAAGATGATGTGTTGATATAAGGATGAGGGCCACGAACCTTAAAATATGGTTTGCGGGAGGCGGCTTTACCTCGAAGGGCAGGTCCACTGATAACAGGCCGCTTCGCAAGGCCGCTAAGCTTTTTAGGGCGTCGGATCGTGTCAGCCTGTAGATCGGGCGCATGTACGACTGGCCCTAAGGTTTCACGGGGAGAGGCCGATGCAAGGACAATGTCACACCGCTGGTGGGGGAAAACTCATGTTGCAATTTCCTTATGCAAACGCGCAATATGGGGGCGATGTCTCGCCATTGGAGAGGAGAAAGGCTGCGTATATATGATCAGCCACTGTCAAATCATGGACCGGTCAATATTCGAATACAGAAACGATTGACCCCCAGAGAATTCTGGAAGCTTTGCTTCCAACACCACAAATGGCGTCTCTGGTCGGTCCGTTGAAGTCTGCCTTCACGCGTTCGAATGCTGTTGAAGAAGGGAAAAATGAGAATGCGGTTCAAAGCACGTCGATTCAAGGACAGACAGATGGAGTGGGTGAATTGGCTTTTGATGAGTACACGCAGGGCGGTCTCGGGCGACATCTAGGCATCTTCTCGACTGCGTTTCTAATGTGGGTTACTCTTCGAACAACCGCGACATCTCCTTATGCTAAGATTAATGTGCGATAATCAGCGTCGGCCGCATTATCGGAACCGGTATCTTTTCGACTCCCTCCTCCGTCGTGCAGGGTCTCGGGAGCGTTGGTGCTTCTTTATTGCTCTGGGTCCTGGGATTTCTCTTGTCTGCTGCTGGTCTATGTGTCTGGCTCGAGTTTGGATGCATGATTCCCCGTAGCGGAGGAGAGAAGGTCTACCTGGAAGCTGTATATCGTCGACCGAAATATCTAATAACGATTGTTTTTGCTGTTCAGGCGATCGCATTGGGATTCACCGGTATGCATGAGCTCCACTAACGCTATTTTTCGGATGAAAAGAGCAATAAGGACTAACATGAAGAGCCAGCCTCGGGATGTATCATTTTTGCTTCTAATATCGTGGTCGCCGCGAATCGAAAAGCTACCGAGTGGGAAGAGCGTGGAATAGCGATCGTGGTCATCGTCTTCGTGACGTTACTCCACACATTCTTCCCAAAGATAGGTGTCCGTGGAATGAATATAATCACTACGATCAAGATTATTACCCTCCTTTTCATTGTCGTCACAGGATGGGTCGTCCTGAGCGGTCGAGTCCATCGGGTGAAGGACCCGCATGCGAGCTTCCGGAACGCCTTCGCAGGATCAGTACATTCAGGCAATGTCTATGCTACTGCTCTGTTCAAAGTGTTGAATGCCTACATTGGGTGAGCATCTTTTTGCAGTATCAAGACACCCAATATATTTATCACTGACGGTTATTCCAGATGGTCCAATGCAGCATATGTCCTGAACGAAGTAAAGAACCCTGTTCACACATTGAAAATCGCTGGACCATTGGGCTTGCTTATCTGTGGTATTTTATACCTGCTCGCGAATGTGGCCTATTTCGCAGCCGCCACTCCCCATGAGGTTGCCAATAGTGGAGTGACCGTCGCTTCCTACTTTATGCTCAAAGTGTTTGGAAAAGCTGCACAGCGTGCTCTGAGGTATGTAGCATACAACCCCGTCTCCCACTGAAGAGCCATCCATCCATACTAATCTGTACCAAAGCGTCCTAGTTGCGATCTCCGCCCTCGGAAACGTCATGTCAATCACCTTCGCCCAAGCCCGCGTAAACCAAGAACTAGCCAAAGAAGGCGTCATTCCATTCCCTCGTTTCTGGGCATCGAACTGGCCATTCGGTTCACCATCCGCTGGTCTCCTACTGCACTTCATCCCGTCCTTCATCGTCATCGTAGCAATCCCATTCGGAGACGCATACAACTTCATTCTCGACCTAGAAGGCTATCCCGCAAGTGTGATTAACTTCCTCGTCGTCCTAGGCCTATTCTGGCTCCGTTGGGCGAGCCCGAATACGCCCCGTCCCTTCAAGGTATGGTGGCCAGTGGCGGCATTCTTCATGGCAGGTCAAGCATTTCAGCTTATCGCACCCTTCCTCCGTCCTCCCGGTGGAAAAGGTGATACATCGCTGCCGTACTGGTTATACGCGGTGGTTGGGATTGGGGTCTTGGTTGCAGGGGTTGTTTATTGGGCTATTTGGTACATATTGCTACCGAGGTTTGGGAATTATAAACTTGCCCCACAACATGAGAAGCTGAAGGATGGGACGACGGTTGTCGTGTATAAGCGGGTTCCTAAAACATAGATTAGATTTAGGGTCTTGAAAGATGATTCTTTTGGTTAATAGGTCTCGTGAACTAGGAAGAGAATGCAAAATTAATACTAGTACTCTTCCATTTATCCATCCTATAATTAATGAGCTACTTAAAATGTGTCGCTATTTTCTGTAGATAAGATCTTTGACAATTTATATATGCTAGAAACTTGTCCGCACCCATTATTATGAACCAACCGGAAGAGGCTACAGGATAGGGAAAACCTCCAACAATATCCTATGCTCCTCATAGTCATCTAAGAGCTGCGGGCTTTAAGTAACTAACAGGTCGAAATAACCAATTCGTTCCCCTTTGTATACCCGAAACAGCGGGTAAGCAGTCTTAGCCACTTCCACCATGTTTGATCATCTAAAAGATGAAATGAGACAATCTGCATGTAAATCATGACATATGGACGTGGAATAAATAGTAAGCATGCTGGATACCCAGGTTATTAGGAGCTGTTTTTAATGTACAACGTTCTATAGCGAAAATAGACTATAACGAAATAGAATAGTGTGCTAGTTCATTTCGTTATAGTTAGGCTTGCTGACTCTGGGTGCCCCAGGTCTATGGGAGAATTATTTCAATCTGCTCACTAAATCAAAAGGTAGCCTGGACTTGGCAAGGCCATTATCCTGTCCCTTGTTCCTCCAGCCCCAAATTCTTAGCCCGCTATTTTCCATCAGCATGCTCGCTGTCTTTCTAAATCATTTTACTCTTCTCCCCTCTGATTTCTTGTCATCCTTTGCCCATTCTGCATCATAAAACATCATTATATTCTGTAATCGTTCTCTGATGTCCCTGTCTGGATAGAGTGCCTAAACGGCCAATTTTTGTACTGTACCAGTTGTGCACTCTTGCAGGAGCCTTGTGCGCTCAGCCTCTGGGCATGGTAATCTTCAAGCAGTAACGTTAAGCTAATGATATTGAGTCAGATCACTTTATTGATTTCGGTGTCGAGGAAGCCCTTACAGGTGTTGGATGGAGTTGGTTCTTCTCTCCCAATAAAGTAGGGTTCTTAAAGTTAATTATCCATACGTGAATATGGAATCACACATGACTCTCCTTTGGCACATTAGCAATAATCAATTTTATAGGTAGGTGCAGGTTACAAACTTCCATGTCCTTTTCTCCTCGAAGCCACGGGTCCTCTAAAAGCTCTCGAGCAGATTTTCTTTCATTTGGTACCCAAGCCAACATGGACCGCAAAAACTTCAAAAATGCGATTTTGGATGCACCTTGGAGCTTTTCTTCGCTGTTTTCGAAAGTGATAGGTGGAAGTGGGGGGCTTTCCTTCCAATGACCTGATTCGCAGCGAGGTGAGTTTGAGTCATGTCAACAGATATAGCCATGGTAGGTACTTACCATCCTTCGTAAAGACTAAAGGCGAGCGCTCACTCCGTTGTTGAAATCCCAGTGGTGGAGTTCCGAGGTACGCAACCATTTCGGCGATATGGTAACGGTTACTGTAGCCTTCTTCATCCTGTCCATTGAAAAGATGCTTCTGTTCTAGCAAATCCCACGCCTAGCGTTGGTATTAGAATCCGTATGTTGCATCACCATGCGAGCGCTTACCAAACAGCCTGCATTCCAGATGTCTACACTATGAGACCAATCCAATTCTAAGATAATCTCAGGGGCTCTATATACCTCAGGCTGTATCCACTCGTGCGGATGACTGGCCCCAATGCGAGCTTCCCCGAAATCGCATAGAACGGGATAGCCCCAAGCATGATTTTTTGGACGACGGAATCTCCGCGTGGCATAGATCGAGCGCTCGTCATTTATGATCTTCCGTGGGGATGGATCCTCTTGCTCGGCCTTTTCGAAATCTTCAAGAACACCCTCATCCTCAACGGTCAACATAATATTGCTCGCTTTAAGGTCTACAGAGAGGCCAAAAAATGTCAATATCGACCTTCACCGTAGAAAGCAGTTTTGGACAGGCGGTAGGAAGTGAGATGAACGTACCACAATGTGTAATGTTGGCATCAGTATGAAGGAAATCCAGGGCCTGAAAAAGATGCCATAATGCCCCTCTGACCATGTCTTCTGGTAACCCCTTCGTGTTTCCACCGAGTCTTTGGAAGTCATATAGTGTTATTTGAAGGGGCTGGTGAACCAGGCAGTGATGATGAGTGCCGTCTGGTCGCTCGAGTTCAAAGGAATCAAGAACATGGCGTATGAATCGCTGCCCGACGTGTGACGACTGAATGGTTGCAAGATGTTTATACGCTTCCACTTCACGATTTATTTGAGCTTGAGATACGGGGGACCGAACATAGACTTTCAAGGCAATATAGCGGTGATTGCTGTCCTAAACTTAAGTTGTATTCGAAAAACATATCGTACTGCAGGGACTCACCTGAGATCACGGCAGAACCAAGTTGTGGAGTTGGCTCCAAACCCAAGCTTTCCTAACACCTGATATCTCTCCTTGAAGACATCACCGATGTGGACGGGATAGAACTCATCCTGGTCATAATCTGGAAGAGTCTCCTCTTCAACTGCTCGACTACTTTTGAGAATTGGGGCGTTGGTACTTAGATTGCTTCGGGGAGGTGAAGGAGATCGGACGCTTGTCCACAGGGAATTAAAAAATCCGAACATAATTGGAAATTGTCGTCGGATAGAAGGCAGGTTTCTTGAACGTAGGAAAGAAATACATACCCTCCTAGACGGTCGGCCAATATGCAGGATAGGTATGGACATGTTGAATGTGATGGTAAGAATGGCAGAACAGAACGGGTGATAAGGAACGATAATGGGAATTGACGTAGGAGCCAAGCCACGCTAACCCTCTTTAGGAAAGAAAACAATATAAGGTTTCATTTCGCGCCTTGTATCGACGTATCTTGGCGGGTACCATGTTATCATATTGTCAATAATAAATATGAATCGTATAACATGAAACACAAGCGGGGATGTGCTAATCCAATCCAAGAGGGCGAGTGCAAAGCCAAGGGCTTATGCTGCTCTTAGCTAGGCGGTTCGATAGTTCAGCGCGAATGCCTACCCGTACGACATCCCAACACATCCCTGGATCCAGTTGGATGTAACATGATCTAGGTCGATATGTTCTTATTCCCCAATCAATTTCACTAAATGGCTACTCCTTCGGCGCTTATTATTATTAGTAGTATAACGGGGTCGGCTTGAATTCGAAAAATCCTCGTCGTCAAACCGTAGCCTATGCGTTGCCGCCGGACCAGAGTGATCGGCTTCTTCACAGCAGCCGGCGGTCCACCAAAGCGCCTAGCAGCTAGAAATCAGGCACTTATTGAGGCTTGGCTTTATCCGCATGGCTGAGGGAGGTTGGATATTTAATTCTCTAAGAACCTCTGCTCAAGGCCATTCCGTCTCTATCAAGAATTTAGTGTTTTCATCTCACTATACATACATACATATATCCAGCATCACACTTTAATCATTTTCAATATGTTCACCACAACTGTTAAGCGACTTATTCAGTTCGTCGGAAAAACTGCGTTAGAGGATATCGCAGATCCTACCTGGAGGGGTGGGGTGAAGACCTTCTGCGAGAACATAGAAAAAGAGGTAAGTTCTTTCTTACTGCTGGCGCCGAATAGGACTAACTCCTTCCAGGACCCCAAGATTACGAAGGCAGAAATTAGGTACGTGCTTGGCTGGAACAGAGAAATGAAAGCACTAATCACCTTCGGACTAGGGGTTCGGAGCCACACGTGTCTCACGACGATCCGACCGAGACACAGGATGTCATCTCTGTTCGTTTCCAGGATGATAAGGGCAAGAGAGTTGCAAGCGCACATATCTACAAGAACGGACAGGGTAAAGTGATCCGTTGGTGATCTACCGAGTGGTCGAGCCTGTCAGAATTATGTATGACTCCATAGTCGTCCTTGACATGATGCGGAATACAAGGAATATGTGTTGTCTGGTGTGATCAGCTTATTTTGACAAATGCATGCCTGTATATAGACGTCCCCAAGTTTCTCGGAAACATTCTCGTCCCTATGGAGATGTATTTTCTAACATCGTTTTCATCCTAACACAGCTAGTAGACCATATACTGTGGCTTTAATATATATCATTTTGTTATAGGATGGTGCTAGAGACTGTTAGTTTCGTGCTTATATGATAACGGGTATTTCTTTCCCTTTCGCTTGATACTTGCTTGATAATATTTATAAACAGCTTAGATTCTAGATCCCTAGGTTTCAAGTTTCTTTATTTACTATCTCCCACGTATCTTTTTTTTGGAGATTAAAAATCTAGATTTATTTGACCAGTGTAAAAAAAAAGGCACAAATTTTTGAATGGCTAGTTCTAGTTGCTGTGTTCTGATTTTCTTGACTACGTTATTCCACCGTTTCCATTGGTATGCACTCTCATTGGCTATTTGTTCCAAAACAGACAAGTAGGACTTGGCAATTAAGCGCCTATTTTCAACCAACAATCCTCCTGAAAGAGATTGTGGAAACCCCCACTCTAGCGTCCACAAGTACGGTGCTAAAAGCAACTACCTGCCTCCAGTTCTCAATTGGCTGCTTGAACCCAACGCGTCACATCAACGGCTGTCATGTGAAATAGGAAAAAGTACCATCCTAAGAGCATTTTTCTCTTGGTATCACACCGCCAAAATCAAAAGAGAGATGCGAAACCGCTGAATAATTCATGGAGAAACAACATACTTGTGCACAGTAATTTGTTTTCCGCACAACCCACCCGTTCCCCAGCTGGCTTGCACACCCCCCACATATGGCTTGTGGATCATTACGCCTCCCCCCATTGTGGCTCTAACTAGCAATGGCAACGAGGGCTTCCGTAACATGAACGAGTTTATTTTATTGACGCACTTCGAAAATTGCTACCTTCAAGCAATATCCTCTCGACATCTGATCTTCCTTGTACTGGAAACACCAATCTACATATCTACCACCGTTTCTTCTGTCACCTCTCCCTATTTTCGAAGTCTCTGTGAAGTCCACTAAATCCTGTCTAGGAAATTCGAGTGCCGATTAACAGCGTCAGCGTTTCAACGTCTCATACCTTTGGAGGGGGCATAGAGCATGTATAATCAAGATATTGTGGATTTAGAGGGCAAATTGCCTTGAAGGTAAGATGGAGTAGATAGATAAGATCATTTTTATTGACTTACAGACTACTACTTCTACGCGTTTTACTTCTTCTATCGAGTTCGAATACATTTGAAATAAAATCGGATCATTCTTTTCCCTTCTGCTAGCCCACAAAAAGGACGAGATTAACTAACCATGCCAACGGATCCGTGATCGATATCGCAAAAGTGATCTCCGGCGTCGATCGGCCAACAGAACAGAACAAAACAAGACAGAACACACCTAGAGAATAGTGGGTGGGAAAAGGAGATACAAAAGGATAAAGGTGTGGAAATTTGGCACCGCGGAAACAAGGGGAAATATGTTTTTGCTGGAGACGACCAGTCGTCGTGAAATTTCAGTCTGCAGAGGTTCTTGAGTCCAGCCTGCTCTAGTCTCCTCTTTTCTCGTATTCGCTCCTCTCCACAGTCCTCATCTCTTCGGTCTCCTCTCCCCCTCATCTCACCTATCTCACTGGACAGGATATTTAAAAGCACGCAGCATTTCATCCACCCATAGATAAGTCCTAGATATACACAGACCCAAACCAAGGCTTTTCTTTCCCAGCTTAACTGCGCAGTCCAAGATAAAACATAAAAGTGGCAAACAGACAAGTGAGATAACACAGGGCGGAGAATATGCAGTCAGTCACTAGAACATGCTGCATGGGAGACTGCCCGCTGATAATTTGTAAAACGGTTAGAACTACCACACAATGATGGCGCTATCCGCTCAAGCTGCCGTCTCCTCAGCAGTCTTTTCAGCTTCGCCTTCTTTGGCAGCCTCCTGTTTCTTCTCTTCAGCTTCGACATCTGGCATATCCTCGTCCTTGAGCTCAGAGGTGACCTCCTTCTCAGCTTTGTCAGCAGTGTCCTTAGCCTCCTTGTCCTCCTCGGGCTCCTTTTCGGCTGCCTTTTCAGTCTTTTCAGTGGCCTCTGCAATTTCCTCACTATCCTCCTTGTGAACACCGTTGGTAGTTGGTTTCTCCTTCTCCTTCTCGTCTGCCGGTACGTCGGTGTCTAGGAGATTCTTCCACTTGGCCAAGATGTCAATTGAGCGGCGACGGAAGTGGTACTCCTCGTCCTTCGGGATCGAGCTCAGTTTAGCAATCATCTTAAGCACTCTGTGAATCTTGGTCGCTCGGATGATTGACACCTCAAGGTCCTCGTGACTCTCCAATTTCTGGAAGTAGTTCGCCATTGCTCCCATTTCTTCCTCCTTAGGCGGATATTCGCGGGAGATGAAGCCCTTCTGGAGCTTGTGACGGATGTACAGAACTATTCGCATAAATTTAGAAATGTTCTTCAATGGGGGATGTAAACCTCTGACTTACTTTCTTTTTGCTTCTTCTTCTTGGCTTCCTCCGGGTCAATCACCTTCTCAGGCTCCTTGGGCGTCTCGACCGGTGTCTCCTCATCACTGGTAGCAGCCTTAGCTCCCTTTTTGGTACCGGCAGCCTTGCCTTTGGCAGCCTTCGCACCGGCAGCTGGCTTCTTCGTCTCAGTTGTAGGAGTTTTCGGCGTAGTGAGCTTGAGCTTGGTGGTCGTCTTTGGTGTTTTCGCAGGCTGCTTGGGACGGGCGCGTGCCACTCGTGTCAGCAATTCCACGCCACGGGATCAAACTGCCACGCACTGCGGCTGCAGAAACACTCACCTTCTCAGCCTCACCCTCGCTCTCTGCATCCTTCTTGCGCTTTTTCGTAGCCTTGGTTGTCTTCTTTCCCTCTTCCTCCTCTGCCTCGCCCATTTCGACGTCCTCAGCCTCCCCAGCCACTTCAACGCTCTTCCTCTTTTTCTTCTTCTGCTCCTTCTCGGCTTTGGCAGCCGCCTTTGCGGCTTCCTTGGCCTCGCGGTCTTCAGCCTCCTGTTGGATTGCGCGCTGATGGTCCGCAAGAAGGCTCTTGAAGTGTTGTAGGTCGTGGTTTTCAGCAGCCACTTTGTATGCTGCAAGCAGTTGTTTCTGCTTGCCCTTCTCCGGAACGTCCTTGCAGGTCTCGGGATCAAGGGGAGTCAGGTCGGTGTTAGGAATCCAGGCGCTGTAATTCACAGATCGTTAGCTGAGCTCTCCAAGAGGGAGGGAAAATCTGAGACATCGTAACAAACTCTAGCAGAGCTAAACTCACAATTCATTCGTCTCCAAGAACATGATGGGGAATGTTCTCTCGTGCGCACGCTTTCCACCATCAGCGTAAGGTTCCTTGTAGGTACCATCCGCCTGCTTAGTTGTCACAGGCCGCGTGTTCAGCAACGTCTGGGGAAGCATCTCTTCGTCGCAGATGATGGCCGGCCATGGCGGGTAGCTCTTCAGACGTGCTAGGTAGTAGTCTCCGGGCTTCGCGTCTAGGTGTGTAACACGGATCTGGGACTTCTTTCTGCTCAGTTTCTGGGTACCGCCAGTCGACTTGCGCTTCCCGTTTGCAGCTTTCTTCGCCGACGTGGGAGCTCCGTTGGCCTCAGCGCCGCCCTCCTCCTTGGTCTCAGTTGATTCTGCGGGCGCGCTGGGTTCCTCGGCCTTTTCAGCGCTCTCTCCCTCTGATGACGGCGCAAAAATACGAGTTAGCGATCTGGCAGAGGCTCTGACACTTGAACGGCGTTGCCGTGCAAGGGCGATGGAGAGGATTGATTGCTTACCAGCTGGCTTCTCCTCCTTAGTAGATTCACCAGTCAGCTCCTCCGGTCGAGTTTCTTTCTTTGACTCTGCGTTCTTGAGCTCTGTTGAAGGACCGCGTTCAGCGACCGGCTCACCGGCGCCCGCGGCTGCGGTCGACGCGGCAGGGGTCTCTTCAGCCATTATGCGCGAGGGAGACTCGTCGGTAAGCAAAAGCTAGAAGAGGTTGGGATGCGGTGGGGAGAGAAAGACCGCGCCTTTTCAATGGGAGATGGTGGTAGGAAGGAAGTTGTGGAGAAGGTCGCGAGAACGGGGACCGTGGCGTGAGACGAGCAACGCGTGCGAAAAGGGAGCAGCGCAACCGCAACGGAGCGGGAATGACGCAACGGGCGCTTCGAGGTCAACAACCCGATGTAGCAAATTCGAAGCGCAACAATGCTCTTCTTGCACTGGTGTGATCTCCAGGTAAATCTAGAGCGGCTTGTCGCTCAAATAAAATAAGGTAGAATAGAGCAGAATGTACGAACACGTCGCGCACACAGAACGTGAATGCTCGCAGCTAGGAGATAATACTCCCGGCGAGTATCCCAATGATGCTGGAGTGAAATGAAAATCTCCAGATGCTGGTGAAGTCGCACCTCCTTGGTGTTCTAAAATGGCGCGTCGATTGCTGAGGCGGGACTTCGGGTCAGAACGCAATACGGCGATCTGCACCGCGACAAAAAAAAAAAAAACAAAATCAGCGACCGCGCGACTGCAACACCACTGACGGTCACGCACCAGAAGGTGGTATTTTCTTTCCCGTCAATTTGGTAAGATAGAGATGGGGGAACCCGATGTGATTAAAGTCTTCTATGTGTGTAGCTCAAGGACTAGCGATGGAAGGTGAAATGGAAGGGATCTGTAGCCGCAGAAAGACAGGCGACCGACAAGAGGGCCAAGAGCAGCTCAGGTGGTTTGTGCGGAGAATGCAGGACAGAACGGGTGGAAGGGATGGGAACCCCGGGAGCTCGGGCGACGTTGTGTCGTAACACACAGCTTGTTGCAAGCCCGCTCTCAGAGCAGAGGGAGCGCTTCGCCGAAGAAGCTGTAGATAGACGGATTCGGATATCTTCTCTGCTGGTGGCTGGGCCCGCGATGGAGTCTGGTTCGTAGGCCTGACAGACCAACACACAACTGGCTGATGCGGTGATGACAAGGGTGTGCTAGAGACTCAAGAGGGATGAGGGGGATGGTTGAGTGATGAAAGAGATGGGAGAAGGTAGCTCGAAGGATAATCGAGTGGTCTACGCAGTGCTGGTGGATGGCCGTTGTGGAAGGTGACCACGGGCAGTGTAGACTGGCGGTGTTGGGTTGCCAGCCATCAGAGGAACACCATCAAGACAATAGACCTACGGCTACGATGAATGGGCAGTGCCTATCAAGAACATAGATTGAATGCGAGCAGAATCTGGCAAGTCCACCATGGCTACTTCAAGAAGACCTAGCAGATAATGCAGGAACGCATTTTCCGGTGGACAGGCCGCCATTATCTCTTGGAGAATACCACTCTGAGCAGAATTTTGAAAGCCCGAGACCTGAGGTTAGAGATGGACGAAAGGAGTGCGTGCAGAAAATCTCTCCTCCAGCCAGTGTAACTAAAGCTAACACTGCAGTCTGCACCAGAGTCCCTTGCAGAATCGCTTCCACTGCTCCATTAAACCATAACCCGGGTAACAATCCGTCTATGCATGCATCATCTGAAAAGAACTCCGAATAGCAAATCCAGTAAAGTGTAGATCCGGAATCAGGACGGATCTTGGTTATCATTGAAATATCCTGTCCCGTTAAACGACATCATTAAAGGGGGTATTATCATATTCCATCATGTATTAGGATCGTACTTGGGCGCAAGATAGCAGGAGGCACAAGGCCCAAGATCAACCGAGAACTCCGACGCCACGTTCAACCGCGAGACCACTTTGCCCCAGGAATATGTACAGCGGCGCAAAAGTTGGTGTTGCTTGACGTGTGATAAATCCACACCGACCCAGAATCTGCAACCCTACCGTTTTCTCCTCGATTTTCCCCCCCTGTGGCATGAGAAATCGAAAGGCATCAGATCAGATTAGTATGACCAAGCCCCTTCTGAAGACCAGACGCCAGATGAATGCATATGCGACAGAAGCCCCGCACTGGTATCATATTGAATCAAAAGTAACTGAAACAAAATAGCAAATCAAGCCGCAGAGGACTCAGAAAAAGGACTCGGTTCACCGGGTGAGCACACCGTGGCCTACGTCCTCATCATCGCTGTCCTCTAGATATTCCACAACATCGACGATTTCTCTCTCAGGTTTGTGGATCCGAACTAGCATGAGGAAATAGTCTTCAAGAGGCAACAGATTCAATAGTACAGCATTGCCCCACCATCCCAGACCGCACACAATGGCACCCGCAACTGCATCCAGGATGAAATGATTAGCAGTCGCGACGATGGCAACCAGAATGGTGAACGGATATGCGAATCCAATGAGCAGGCAGGCCAGACGGCGCCACGAGGGAAGCCGCAGTTTTGGAGCGAGCGATGGATGGGCACGGTTGAAGAATCGAATTGTAAAAGTCCTCGAACGACGATGTTGAGGGGGTAGTGGAATGGTCATGATTGTGAGTCCTATCATCAACGAATAACCGAAGTGGAGAGAAGGCATCGCAGCTAGGAATAATAGATCATCAGCACGAAGCACAGAATTTACCGAAAGCCCTAATGATCCATTCAAATCCTTACCGTATTGATTGCAGAACCTGTTCTGCGTCCAAACGCTACCAGCACCCGCGACGCCATGGACCGTATCTACAAAGCCGTAGCTGCGCGCCTTATCTCCCACCGGGCCTTCGACGTTCTCGTCACTCAGTAGGCGCGGTGGCATACAGGGCCAGAGAGTGAACACGACAAACGCCAGCAAATTGCACACGGCCAATGTCCTCCGGCGCGCTTCGTATAACGCTGGTCCCGCGGGGGATCCGTCTATCGTTCCCCGGGGTTTTCCGGGTTGCGGCTCATCTAGGCGGTTTCGCGTCGTTGTGTAGTAGTAGAGCCACACCAGGAAAGCAATAGTGCCAGGAATGTGAATAAATGAGTAAATCCAGTTGATCCAAGTCATCAGCAATGGGCGTGCCAGGAAAAATTGCTGGATATTAATCTCCCAGAAGATCCCCAGCTTCTGCTCGATCTCAATGAGCTGCAGCGCATGCTTGCGAGCGACATCCACCGTGCCCTCTTGGAGAGTCACCGCGGTGAAAGCACGCCCTAGTTGGTACGTCTACAGTGGTAATTAGCTTTTTGACAAGTGATCTACATTATAGATGTCTTTGGCCTTGCGCATCGCTTACCCAGTAGACCAGAGCCCAGTACCAGCATTCCACCAGGAAGGGAAATCGTCGCAACAACCGACTGAGTAAGCGATTTCGAAAGACAGCCGTATTAGGTGAAGTCACATCGACTTTCCATGACAGAATACTGATCTCGCGTGTCTGCCAGGGCTCCTCGTGGTTTTCGAGCAGTGACGGGGAGAGGGATCGGCCGTAGAGTAGCGCATCCTTTGGGGTGGGGCTAGCTAGTCCCGTCTCCAACAAATCTGGGGAACTGTCGCGTGAGTCGACACTAGACCTGCGCACACTCCAGCTGCCTTTGCGCAACAGTGATGGTCGTGTGTCAACAGCTCGATTGATCCAAGTGCCTCCAAACAGAAGAACTAAGACTACGAGCGGTTCAAGAATGGCACCGGCACCCATGATGACCGTTCCGCCAGGCGCGGTTGTCGTGATACTCCAGGCAGGTAACGGGCAACGGAAACAGTGATGGAGGGGCTAGGGCGAAGATACAAAACGCGAGTATCACGATCAAAGAAAATTCAAGAGATATAACGATTGAAGTAGCCGATGGGGGAACGACGTAGTTAAAAGTCAAGAGCAGCCGGTCATCAGGGGGGGGCGGATCCAAGAAGACTCTTGTTCGAGGAGCAAGCAGAAGAGAGCTCTGGTTCGTTCCCAGGAACGGAAACCGGATAATGAACTGAAGGAGGTCCAGAGCAGCTCGGAGCTCGGAGGAGCCGGAAAGATCCAGGACCATTGTCTGCACTCTAAGGGAATTGTGGAGGGGCCATGATGGAAAGGGAGAGGCGCAGTGTGGAAATACTGGGGAAAAGCAGGGCTGGACCGGGTGAGCTCATCGATTTTATGCTGTGATGATGCTAAGGATCCTCTGTACAGCAGGGAAATTCCATGAGAAACATATTCAGAAACACATTCCCTCTCTTCCTTTTTATCTCCTCTTGTCTCATATCCCTCTGCCGCGTTACTCCTCGACTCGTCTACAAAAGATACTTCCTGGAGCTCACACGACTTCATGTGAATCTGTGAACCAGGAGTGTCAGAGATCATGACCAAGTCTTGGCTGAATGGGTAGCTTCCAAGGCAACGGCACAGGGTATTCTGAATAATAGTCTGTTAGCCGCTGTCCGGCCTAATCTTGACCGTAATTTACTCTCTGGTTGGTTGATATAGAGAGCGGGGCTATAAATGCTTGACGCCAAGGCTGGACCAGATGCACCAGCTTTCCCAGGTTGAGCAATGGAATTCTGAATATGGTAAAGAGGTGAAAAGAACGTCACAGTAGGTAGCGTGATCTGGGCCGAAACAGAAAGAAAAATCCGGCGGTGGTTGGTCCCGCCGAGAGATCCATTCGTAACGCTTCTTGGCATGCCTATCATGAGTTATGCGGACCGAAGCTTGGTCATCGAGGTTCTCACTAGTGATTAGTAAACTGTCGGAGCGAGGTAGATCGTGTCCAGCTAAGGATTACCTGGTCAATCTGTCTGGCCACCCGTCTTACGTATACCGGGTAAAGAACATGTGGTTGGTATTTAGGTCCTGGGCAAGATAGATATGCGCGAATACTACTCGCGAATCCTGCGAGGCTGTGTAATTGCATAAGCGGAGGAAATGGAATCCCCAGCGCCACACCAACAGAAAGATAAACGGTCCCAAACAATAGCGCTTCCGTCCTAATCATACTGCCACGTCGGGGCGCCACTCCGGTCCAAACGACGAGAGCACCGGGCTTTCTTTTTTTTTTTTTTTTT